>JBAKBP010021057.1:0-41391 GCA_037953745.1 Lithodes maja | reverse complement strand
GCTCGGCACGACCAGTGGGGTATGAACCGAGCTGGTGCTGGAGTGCTGCACACTGCTGCTCAGGCAGGTGCTCTAGCGCTTCCACAGCCACCAGACTCGTGTCCCCCGCCCACTGTTCTGCCGAGACATGACAATCCCTTCTCTCCTCCACCTGTGCCCTACTACCCCCCTCTCCTTCTCCACCTTGGCCGCGGCAGACCAACGCAGGGACAGTAGGCTGCTCAGGTGGTTGCCTCACAAACTCCTCCAACAGGTTCACATGACATGCTTCCCCGTCCTCGTGTTTAATCTCGACAGCACCATTACCACACTTCTGAACTTCCGGATCCTCCAACTGCAGTTTACAAATATCTGAGGGAACCAACCTGTCTAGATGCTTCCGAAGCAACCCAAGTCCTCCCCCAATATCAAACTGAGCAACCCTTTTTTCTCTCCGTGTGTAACGTTGCTGCCTCGGAGTCTCTTCCTGCCCTACCTCCTCACTAGCTGTGACAGGTCCTGGGGCCTCTCCAGACTCTAACATAGGGGCCAATACTGAATCACCCAGGAGAGCCGCCGAGTCAAAACTCTTAAAACCAACTCCAGCTTTAGCCTCCTCCTGTTGATCGTTCCTCTGCTGGTCTGAAGACGGAGGACTAGGCTGTGACACTTTATCTGCCCGAGCTCGGGTGACAACACACGCCCTGGGTTGTGTCTGGCACTGCTCGACCCACTCTTGCTCTTCCCCACTCACGTTGGCCGGCCTCTCGGCAACGACTAAGGGTAGAACCTCAGAAGCGGGCATTGCAAAGTCGTTGCCGAGAAGAAGGTCGACGCCCTCCACTGGCAGTTTCTCCACAATCCCGACATCCAATTCACGTGCCACACCATCCACCTCCAACTCCAACCGCACCAGCGGGTATGACCGAGTTGCATTAATACCCTGCACCACTACCACCCGAGCCGCATTTATAGGGTAGCCAGTCAAGTTATTCATCAGAGTCTGGGAAGCACCCGTATCACGCAAGACCTCTACTCCATGCTTGCGCCCCGCCCACATCACGCAACCCCGTCCTCTATGGTCGCAAAAAACATCCTGAGCAGGGTTCGAGCCTCCCAGGTGCTTCTGCATTGGCTGTGCCTCAGCCTCTGACGAACTGCCCCGGGCAAACTCAGAAGACTTCAGAGACACACCAATGTTGCAGGCCAAAGACACAGCTGCTGTAGGTGGTTTGCTAGGACAGACTCTTGCAAAGTGCCCCTTTTCATGACAATGATAACACTCCAACTCCCCTTTGGGCTTCCCTTGGTACTGGGAAGGGCCCGGCCCCTTCTTAAATGGGACGGTGCTAGTCTTGTGGTCAGTCTTGGTATCATAGCTCTTGTACTTGTTTGCATAAGGTATATCACTAACTCGGGGGGGTGGGGCATCACGCCCCTTGTTACCTGCCTCACTACGCTGGGCAGACCCGCACCCACGAATTAGTGATAGCCGGAGGTCAGCCATCTCAGCTGCCTCCTGTAGAGTTTTAGGGTTCTTTTCTTTAATAGTTAAAGTCATATCTGCACCAGTACACTTATAAAACTGCTCGAGCAGAAACAGCTCAGTCAACTGTTCGGCCGTCTCAGCTTTCTCGGAACGTGTCCAGTTAGCAAGTGCATCTTTTAAGTCCCGGGCATGTTCAAGAAAGGTCGCCTCCCTAGTCTTTGTAACACCCCGAAACTTCAATCGATATGTTTCTGGTTGCAACTCGTATGCCCGTAGGACAGCTCTCTTCAATTCTGGGTAGTCAATGCAAGACTCTAAAGGCAGTGCATCATAAGCCTTCAGACCCTTACCCGTAAGTCTTGAGGAGACTAGAGCTGCCCACTTCTCTTCAGGCCAATTATGCTCCCGACACTTCTTCTCAAAACGATTAAAAAATTCTGTGACTTCAGTTTCACTAAATGCCGGCACCAATTTGACTAAGTGGGACAAGGACTGTTCTCTTACTTGGCCCTCACGGCCCATCCGAGTCCCTGTCGACTCTGCACGAGTCTTATCTAAATCTATTTGAGCACAATATTTCTCTGAGTCGTACCTAAGCTCAGCCTCATGCCTCCTGGTCTCATCCTCTTGCCTCCTAACCTCAATTTCATGCCTCCTAGTCTCATTCTCCTGCTTCCTTGCCTCAATCTTAGCAAGCTCAAGTCTAAATATCATATCTGGAGACAGGCAGGAAGAGGGAGCTGCCACTACTGAAGGAGGGGGGGCAAAAACTGGGGAACCACCATGTGCACCACCCGAGGGCACTCCAATCTGCCAATTCTCATCCCTCTGTGGGAGGGTGCTAACCTCCGGTACTTGAGTGGACGGCACTGTGGGAGTCGAGTGAGAGGGGATCTGGGGAGGAACCCCCCCAAACGCCCTCTCCTCCGAAACCCCATGTCGCCCACGCAACACCCAGGAAATCAGCTCCCCCTTGGACATCCCTACTACATTGGCAATGCCCAAAACCTTGGCTATCAGGTGCAAGCCATAAACATTCACCCCAGTCAGCCTCTCCTCCGTCACGTGGTACCGCTTACTCACAAAAACTCTAGCATCCTCCTCACTGATTACTAACGGCACCTCTTCAAATGGCATCTCTCGCTCCTCGTCAGTGCTAGGGCACGACATACTGAAGTCCACAAAAAAATTCTCGAGACAAAAGTGTTAAACTTCCTTATGCAAGCACTAATTACTAAATTAACTGGAGTCTCTTAAATGCTCTACTAATTGCCCTACAAAAAAAATATTCTTCAATATGCACGCTAAAGTACAAACAAACAAATGTTGTACAACTCTGCAAAAATGTATACTGTTCACAAAATCCTAAGCAAGGTCGCCATTTGTTACGACCGGGCACTCAGGTACACTAGGGCTCTCAAACAGGACTCGAGTATGGCTCGCTGCCACAACGGAAACACACGATCCCAACCCCAGAGTACTGCCAGCCGAACAAAAACACCAATACCCTCCAGAGTTCTATCTGCTATAACGGGGTATACAAGAACTCGGTACTAGCGTTTCACAACAGACTAATAAAGAGACGGGAGTTATCTAGTCTGGTCAACAATCAAACAGAGAAGTAAATACAACAACACCAAAGAATAGTGTTGGCCGAAGCCGAAGTAATCCACCCTTGACTAAGAACTTAAGAAGTCCTCCACCCTCTACTTCGGATCGGCACTATTACGTTACGTTAAACAATAGTCCTCGAGCATCGAGCAAGGAATCTTCTGATAAAGTTAGATGCTTCTCGGATACTCGTAAGAAGTAAGTATCGGATTTTGAACAGCAATTCAATAAGCAACACACTGGCAATTAAGTAATATTAAAGGCTTTAAATTGACATAAGAAGAATTATAAGAATAGACAGTAGTAAATGGCAAACATAAAAAAGAAGTACTCCGACAATGCACTGGCAATAGCCTACTAGGATTGTGCTCGGGGGCCACTAATCTCTAAAGTAGCTTATGCGTGCCACACATGAAATCAATAGTGCATAAACAATAACATACATAAGGAAAGCTTCAATACTATGCTGTATCTGCTGACCGAGCAAAGTCTAGCTAGGATGTAGTAGGCTAGGAAACAATGGCTGAGCAAGCGGCTCGTAGCCTAGCGAGGTCCTTAAGGCTGTGCGGCCAAATTACGTTAATTGACGGGATGCTCTCTTGAGAGATCCAGATCACTAGTATCTGGTTCTCTCCTGGCGATCCTCTCAAAGTCAAGCAAACGAGTTAGCACAGTGTTGGGTGGCAGAGGCAAAAGCCCTCACTCGCAACACAGTGCTAAACTCACAAGGTACACAGTCAGAAAGACCACCTAGGCTTCCCAAGTCTCCGTTGCGATTGTACAGGTTCAACAAAACCTAATACACATAGGGAATCACAACTCTAGTAGCCTCATCCCAGTCTAGCATCACCTAGATCAGCAGAAAACAGGACCATGAATAATCATACACAGGGAAATGCATATACGAGTGCAACAAACATTAATCAATCCTATTCTAGTTATCCCTTCCAAAATAGGCTATTCTAATAGGCATATATCTCGTGAGAACTCAAGCGATAATACTTTGGCTGACTAAATCTGCACCAAAGGGGTCATTGAGGTTAAAAAGGGTTTCAGGAAAAGAAGAAGTTAGGCGGTACAGAGAGTAGGGAAAGTTCACATCAGTCGGAAGAATATATATAGTTGCAAGGGATATAAGAAGTCGCTCTGCCTGATGAGTTCTAAGGGATATGCGGCTAGACTTCCCTTTTTATACTCGGCCCTCTAGTGAGCATATCGCCAACTACTAAGGACCGCCCACTAACAATCATTACGTAATATTCTCTCTCAATCTGGGATCGACAAAGGATTTCCCACGCGCTGAGGGGGGAGGAGGGAGGAGGGAGGAGGGAATTAGGCCTACCTGCCGCATGGCGCACTCACTGGCCTCCGTTACATATCTCTCTCTCTCCTCTCATCATTACAAATAAGTCCCACACACAACACTTATAACTAATGATATAAAATAGAACTCGTTGACTCAGATGAAAACAAAATACATATTTATAATACTTATAGTACAACGGCTCACATAAACTAAGTTAGGAAACTCTACACAGACTACAGCCAAAGTTCCTGCCCTGACGATCCTAGCGAGAGTGGGGCATGACTGGGCGTTCTGTACAGCATGCTCATACTCGACATGCGTCACAATAGTAAAAACACTTTTATTACTGGTCGAGCATTCTCTGGTGTAGGCTACGTGACCAAGGTGGTGGAGGGAGGGGCCATGCTTTTTGCCAAACGTTTTGCTTGTTTGTGGAACACTTTCATATAAATATCAGTCAATTATATTGCTATTTATCCGTTCAAGTAGTGTATCTTACCTTGTATTAGTGTTTCTTAGTGAAAAAACTTTCATTACTGGTCGAGCATATGTCGCCATGCTCCCTCAGCCCTGTGCATTTTTGCTCGATAATTTAGTGGTGGAAAGTGCTTGCATTTTTGCTCGATAATTTATTGGTGGAAAGTGCTTGGGAGGTAAGTTTTTTAAGGGCAAAAAGCACTCTACATATACGGCTTGGTGGCCACGAGGGAATCTCAGCAGTGTGAGTAAGTACAGTCAACATTTTTGGTGGTGGTGGTGGTGGTGGAGATGGTGGTGGTGGTGGAGATGGTGGTGGTGGTGGTGGTGGTGGAGATGGTGGTGGTGGTGGTGGTGGTGGTGGAGATGGTGGTGGTGGTGGTGGAGATGGTGGTGGTGGTGGTGGAGATGGTGGTGGTGGTGGTGGAGATGGTGGTGGTGGTGGTGGTGGTGATGGTCGGGGTGGTGGTGGTGATGGTCGGGGTGGTGGTGGTGGTGGAGATGGTGGTGGTGGTGGTGGAGATGGTGGTGGAGATGGTGGTGGTGGTGGTGGTGGAGATGGTGGTGGAGATGGTGGTGGTGGTGGTGGTGGTGGTGAAGATGGTGATGGTGGTGGTGGTGGTGGTGGTGGAGATGGTGGTGGTGGTGGTGGTGGAGATGGTGGTGATGGTCGGGGTGGTGGTGGTGGTGGAGATGGTGGTGGTGGTGGTGGAGATGGTGGTGGTAGTGGTGGAGATGGTGGTGGTGGTGGTGGAGATGGTGGTGGTGGTGGTGGAGATGGTGGTGGTGGTGGTGGAGATGGTGGTGGTGGTGGTGGTGATGGTGGGGGTGGTGGTGGGGGGTGGTGGTGGAGATGGTGGTGGTGGTGGTGGAGATGGTGGTGGAGATGGTGGTGGTGGTGGTGGAGATGGTGGTGGTGGTGGTGGTGGTGATGGTCGGGGTGGTGGTGGTGGTGGAGATGGTGGTGGTGGTGGTGGAGATGGTGGTGGTGGTGGTGGTGGTGGAGGAGATGGTTATAGGCCTATCATTTTATTTTATTTATAATTTTGTTTCATTTATATATTTGTTTTTGTTATTGTTCCTGTTCCCCAGGGTGTCAATGGGACCACCCCCTAGGTCCAGAGCAAGGGCAGGGCCCATAATCGAGTATTTATATAGTTATTTTATATATATTTGTATTTATTATAGTTTTTATTTATTTTATTTCTAGGCCTATCATTTTATTTTATTTATAATTTTGTTTCATTTATATATTTGTTTTTGTTATTGTTCCTGTTCCCCAGGGTGTCAATGGGACCACCCCCTAGGTCCAGAGCAAGGGCAGGGCCCATAATCGAGTATTTATAGTTATTTTATATATATTTTTATATATTATAGTTTTTATTTATTTTATTTATAGGCCTATCATTTTATTTTATTTATAATTTTGTTTCATTTATATATTTGTTTTTGTTATTGTTCCTGTTCCCCAGGGTGTCAATGGGACCACCCCCTAGGTCCAGAGCAAGGGCAGGGCCCATAATCGAGTATTTATATAGTTATTTTATATATATTTTTATTTATTATAGTTTTTATTTATTTTATTTATAGGCCTATCATTTTATTTTATTTATAATTTTGTTTCATTTATATATTTGTTTTTGTTATTGTTCCTGTTCCCCAGGGTGTCAATGGGACCACCCCCTAGGTCCCAGAGCAAGGGCAGGGCCCATAATCGAGTATTTATATAGTTATTTTATATATATTTGTATTTATTATAGTTTTTATTTATTTTATTGTGACGCATGCCGAGTATGAGCATGCTGTACAGAACGCTCAGTCAGACCCCACTCTCGCTAGGATCGTCAGGGCAGGAACTTTGGCTGTAGTCTGTGTAGAGTTTCCTAACTCAGTTTATGTGAACCGTTGTACTATAAGTATTATAATTATGTATTTTGTTTTCTTCTAAGTCAACGAGTTCTATTTTTATATCATTAGATATAAGTATTGTGTGTGGGACTTATTTATAATGATGAGAGAGAGAGTTATGTAACGACGGCCCGGGAGCGCGCCACGAGGTAGGTAGGCCTCCCTCCCTCCTCCCTCCTCCCTCCTCCCTCCTCAAGCGCGTGGGAAATCCTTTGTCGATCCCAGATTGAGAGAGAATAATACGTAATGATTGTCAGTGGGCGGTCCTTAGTAGTTTGCGATATGCCGCTAGAGGGCCGAGTATAAAAAGGAGAGGTCCTCGCCACAATTCTTTAGAACTCATCAGGCAGAGCGACTTCTCATATCCCTTGCAACTATCCATATTCTTCCGACTGATGTGAACTTTCTCTACTCTCTGAACAGCCTATCTTCTTCTCTTCTCGTCCCTTTTTAACCAATGACCCCTTTGGTGCAGATTTAGTCAGCCAAAGTATTATCGCTTGAGTTCTCACGAGATAAGTGCCTGTTAGATAGCCTATTTTTGGAAGGGTTAACTAGAATAGGATTGATTGATGTTTGTTGCACTCGTATATGCATTTCCCTGTGTGCGATTATTCATGTTCCTGTTTTCTGCTGGTTTAGGCAATGCTAGACTGGGATAGGGTTTCTGAGTTGTGATTTCCTATGAGTACTAGGTTGCGGTTGAACCAGTACAATTGCAACGGAGACGTGGAACGCCTAGGTGGTCTTTCTGACTGTGTACCGTGGGAGTTTAGCACTGTGTTGCGAGTGAGGGCTTTTGCCTCTGCCACCCAACACTGTGCTATCTCATTTGCTTGACTTTGAGAGGATCGCCAGGAGAGAACCAGATACTAGTGATCTGGATCTCTCAAGAGAGCATCCCGTCAATTAACGTAATTTGGCCGCACAGTCTTAAGGACCTCGCTAGGCTACGAGCCGCTTGCTCAGCCATTGTCTCTTAACCTTATGTATCCCAGCTAGACTTTGCTCGACCAGCAGATACAGCATAGTATTGAAGCTTCTCCTTATGTATATTATTGTTTATGCACTATTGATTTCATGTGTGGCACGCTTAGCTACTTCAGAGATTAGTGGCCCACGAGCACAATCTTAGTAGGCTATTGCCAGTGCATTGTCGGAGTACTTCTTCTTAATGTTTGCCATATCCTATTGCTTATTCTTATAATTCTTCTTATGTCAATTTAAAGCCTTTAATATTAGTTAATTGCCAGTGTGTTACTTATTGAATTGCTGTTCAAAATCCGATACTTACTTCTTACGAGTATTCGAGAAGCATCTAACTTTATCAGAAGATTCCTTGCTTGATGCTCGAGGACTATTGTTTAACGTAACGTAATAGTGCCGATCCGAAGTAGAGGGTGGAGGACTTCTTAAGTTCTTAGTCAAGGGTGGATTACTTCGGCTTCGGCCAACACTATTCTTTAGTGTTGTAGTACTTTCTTCTTTGTTTGATTGTTGACCAGACTAGATAACTCCCGTCTTGTTATTAGTCTGTTGTGTGAAACGCTAGTACCGAGTTCTTGTATACCCCGTTATAGCAGATAGAACTCTGGAGGGTAGTGGCGTTTTTTGTTCGGCTGGCAGTACTCTGGGGTTGGGATCGTGTGTTTCCGTTGTGGCAGCGAGCCATACTCGAGTCCTGTGTAAGAGCCCTAGTGTACCCGAGTGCCCGGTCGTAACAAATGGCGACCTTGCTTAGGATTTTGTGAACAGTATAATTTTCTGCAGAGTTGTACAACATTTGTTTGTTCGTACTTTAGCGTACATATTGAAGAATATTTTTTTTTGTAAGGCAATTAGGAGAGCATTTAAGAGACTCCAGTTAATTTAGTAATTAGTGCTTACATAAGGGAGTTTAACACTTTTGTCTCGAGAATTTTTTGTGAACTTCAGTATGTCGTGCCCTAGTACTGACGAGGAGCGAGAGATGCCATTTGAGGAGGTGCCGTTAGTAACTAGTGAGGAGGATGCTAGACTTTTTGTGAGTAAGCAGTACCATGTGACGGAGGGGAGGCTGACTGGGGTGGATATTTATGGCTTGCACCTGATAGCCAAGGTTTTGGGCAGATCCAATGTAGGAGGGATGTCCAAGGGGGAGCTGATTTCCTGGGTGTTGCGTGGGCGACATGGGGTTTCGGAGGAGAGGGCGTTTGGGGGGGTTCCTCCCCAGATCCCCTCTCACTCGACTCCCACAGTGCCGTCCACTCAGTTGCCGGAGGTTAGCACTCTCCCACAGAGGGATGAGAATTGGAAGATTGGAGTGCCCTCGGGCGTTGCGTATGGTGGTTCCCCAGTTCTTGCCCCCCCTCCTTCAGTAGTGGCAGCTCCCTCTTCCTGCCTGTCTCCAGATATGATATTTAAACTTGAGCTTGCTAAAATTGAGGTTAGGAAGCAGGAGAATGAGACTAGGAGGCATGAGATTGAGGTTAGGAGGCACGAGGCTGAGCTTAGGTACGACTCAGAGAAATATTGTGCTCAAATAGATTTAGATAAGACTCGTGCAGAATCGACAGGGACTCGGATGGGCCGTGAGGGCCAAGTAAGAGAACAGTCCTTGTCCCACTTAGTCAAGTTGGTGCCGGCATTTAGTGAAACTGAAGTCACAGAATTTTTTAATCGTTTTGAGAAGAAGTGTAGGGAGCATAATTGGCCTGAAGAGAAGTGGGCAGCTCTGGTCTCCTCAAGACTTACGGGTAAGGGTCTGAAGGCTTATGATGCACTGCCTTTAGAGTCTTGCATTGACTACCCAGAATTGAAGAGAGCTGTCCTACGGGCATACGAGTTGCAACCAGAAACATATCGATTGAAGTTTCGGGGTGTTACAAAGACTAGGGAGGCGACCTTTCTTGAACATGCCCGGGACTTAAAAGATGCACTTACAAACTGGACACGTTCTGAGAAAGCTGAGACGGCCGAACAGTTGACTGAGCTGTTTCTGCTCGAGCAGTTTTATAAGTGTACAGGTGCAGAAATGACTTTAACTATTAAAGAAAAGAATCCAAAAACTCTACAGGAGGCAGCTGAGATGGCTGACCTTCGGCTATCATTAATTCGTGGGTGCGGGTCTGCCCAGCGTAGTGAGGCAGGTAACAAGGGGCGTGACGCCCCACCCCCCCGAGTTAGTAATATATCTTATGCAAACAAGTACAAGAGCTATGATACCAAGACTGACCACAAGACTAGCACCGTCCCATTTAAGAAGGGGCCGGGCCCTTCCCAGTACCAAGGGAAGCCCAGAGGGGAGTTGGAGTGTTATCATTGTCATGAAAAGGGGCACTTTGCAAGAGTCTGTCCTAGCAAACCACCTACAGCAGCTGTGTCTTTGGCCTGCAACATTGGTGTGTCTCCGAAGTCTTCTGAGTTTGCCCGGGGCAGTTCGTCAGAGGCTGAGGCACAGCCAATGCAGAAGCACCTGGGAGGCTCGAACCCTGCTCAGGATGTTTTTTGCGACCATAGAGGACGGGGTTGCGTGATGTGGGCGGGGCGCAAGCATGGAGTAGAGGTCTTGCGTGATACAGGTGCTTCCCAGACTTTGATGAATAACTTGACTGGCTACCCTATAAATGCGGCTCGGGTGGTAGTGGTGCAGGGTATTAATGCAACTCGGTCATACCCGCTGGTGCGGTTGGAGTTGGAGGTGGATGGTGTGGCACGTGAATTGGATGTCGGGATTGTGGAGAAACTGCCAGTGGAGGGCGTCGACCTTCTTCTCGGCAACGACTTTGCAATGCCCGCTTCTGAGGTTCTACCCTTAGTCGTTGCCGAGAGGCCGGCCGACGTGAGTGGGGAAGAGCAAGAGTGGGTCGAGCGGTGCCAGACACAACCCATGGCGTGTGTTGTCACCCGAGCTCGGGCAGCTAAAGTGTCACAGCCTAGTCCTCCGTCTTCAGACCAGCAGAGGAACGATCAACAGGAGGAGGCTAAAGCTGGAGTTGGTTTTAAGAGTTTTGACTCGGCGGCTCTCCTGGGTGATTCAGTATTGGCACCTATGTTAGAGTCTGGAGAGGCCCCAGGACCTGTCGCAGCTAGTGAGGAGGTAGGGCCGGAAGAGACTCCGAGGCAGCAACGTTGCACACGGAGAGAAAAAAGGGTTGCTCAGTTTGATATTGGGGGAGGACTTGGGTTGCTTCGGAAGCATCTAGACAGGTTGGTTCCCTCAGATATTTGTAAACTGCAGGTGGAGGATCCGGAAGTTCAGAAGTGTGGTAATGGTGCTGTCGAGATTAAACACGAGGACGGGGAAGCATGTCATGTGAACCTGTTGGAGGAGTTTGTGAGGCAACCACCTGAGCAGCCTACTGTCCCTGCGTTGGTCTGCCGCGGCCAAGGTGGAGAAGGAGAGGGGGGTAGTAGGGCACAGGTGGAGGAGAGAAGGGATTGTCATGTCTCGGCGGAACAGTGGGCGGGGGACACGAGTCTGGTGGCTGTGGAAGCGCTAGAGCACCTGCCTGAGCAGCAGTGTGCAGCACTCCAGCACCAGCTCGGTTCATACCCCACTGGTCGTGCCGAGCCCCTGAGTCTCACAACTCGGGCGGTGCAAGATGTTCCACGGGCAGGTCACGTGAATGTTGAAAGACCGTTAGCCTCGTTGTTTCGGTGGTTCAAGGTGGGCGACGAGGCTTTGGCATGGTTGCCAGGTCAGGGTCGACCCATGGCTGCCAAGGGTGGTGGTAAAAAGGAGGACATTGAGCAGATTGGTAAGGTCGGCTGTGGTATCGCAGTGCCCGGTCGTCGCATAGCCTCCCAATGCTGCTCTAGTCTAATGCAACAGCCCTACCATAGACCGACTGTATCTGGCCATGTCGCTGAAAGCGGTGATGCTGCGCAGGCAGATGTCGTCACAAGGAATGCGGGGGTGCGCATGTACGGTATCGGCGGGGAAGCCTTAGCAATAATGAACTGTGGGAGTGACTGCACGGGTGGTACTGATTGTCCCTCTCATGACCTGGCTGTTCTAGGGACGAAGGTGGAGAAGGAGGGAGACTACAGGTTAGAAGCTGCGGTCTCGGCTGGGTTGTGGGAGGGCACTAGGCATGTTGTTCGTGGAGACAGTGCAAGGCAGTTATTTACTAGGCTATGGCAGTACTTTCGCATGTTTGTTGCTTCTCCAGGCCTGATGTACGGGGTAGAATCCGACATGCAGGCTGGAGATAGTGCAAGGCTCAGTTTAATTCCCTACCGTATAAATCCTGCTCGACAGCCTATGGTGCAAGCAGAGCTGGATTACGTGTGGACGAAGGGTCTGAGGGATAAGGAATGTCGTGAGTGGTCGTTGCTTGTAACTTTGTCCGAGCGTGCTAAAGAGGTATGTGGTTTTGTTGTGGACGGGAGTACCTACCAGTGCAATGTTATGCCTGACGGACTTAAGAATGCACTAGCAACGTTTCAGAACCTGATGAATGAAAGTGAAAAGGACGATGATGCGCTGGGGCATTTCGAGGTCTATGTTCCAGCCTATGGTCCGGTCGTTGTAGTTTACCCAGATCATCACCCTCTCAAGATCTTGGACCAGTTTCACAATCGGAATATGAGGCTGACCAGGTGGTCACTAAGGTTATTGGTATATAACCTGGACATACGCCATATTGCCGGTTGTGACAACGTGGTTGCAGATGGTCGTTCAAGGGTATATGATCCTGGGTAGATTGACACACGGGTAGCCTCCTGCTTTAGTTTGAATAGTATTTTGCGCTTGGTGCTTGTTGGCTCGTGGTTGTAGCCCAGCGTATTGGGTCGTAAAGCAGGAGTTGAGCGTTTGGTATAGAAGAAAAAATAGGCTGCCCTTATAGTGCAGCCGGAAAAAACATATTAAAATATAAAAATCATAAAAAAAACTCTTTCTTTTGTTATAGATAATTGTATAAGTTTGTCATAGCCTATAGAGTTTGAGTAGTCCACGAACTATCAAACGGCTGAGCTGCTGTAAGCTCGCTCTGGGAGCATGATATTATGTCTTTTACTATTGTTGGGAGGAGTTATGAAATGTGAATTTTTTTTTTATAAGATGTGTTTTAGTGTTAAACTCAGCGTTGTTTTAGTGCCATGCGGTCGCTGGGTGTGAGGGGTTTGATGGGGTTCTGTATATCAGATTTTAGCTCAGGGTTGAGCAAGTAAAATCTTGGGGGAGGTGTGACGCATGCCGAGTATGAGCATGCTGTACAGAACGCTCAGTCAGACCCCACTCTCGCTAGGATCGTCAGGGCAGGAACTTTGGCTGTAGTCTGTGTAGAGTTTCCTAACTCAGTTTATGTGAACCGTTGTACTATAAGTATTATAATTATGTATTTTGTTTTCTTCTAAGTCAACGAGTTCTATTTTATATCATTAGATATAAGTATTGTGTGTGGGACTTATTTATAATGATGAGAGAGAGAGTTATGTAACGACGGCCCGGGAGCGCGCCACGAGGTAGGTAGGCCTCCCTCCCTCCTCCCTCCTCCCTCCTCCCTCCTCAAGCGCGTGGGAAATCCTTTGTCGATCCCAGATTGAGAGAGAATAATACGTAATGATTGTCAGTGGGCGGTCCTTAGTAGTTTGCGATATGCCGCTAGAGGGCCGAGTATAAAAAGGAGAGGTCCTCGCCACAATTCTTTAGAACTCATCAGGCAGAGCGACTTCTCATATCCCTTGCAACTATCCATATTCTTCCGACTGATGTGAACTTTCTCTACTCTCTGAACAGCCTATCTTCTTCTCTTCTCGTCCCTTTTTAACCAATGACCCCTTTGGTGCAGATTTAGTCAGCCAAAGTATTATCGCTTGAGTTCTCACGAGATAAGTGCCTGTTAGATAGCCTATTTTTGGAAGGGTTAACTAGAATAGGATTGATTGATGTTTGTTGCACTCGTATATGCATTTCCCTGTGTGCGATTATTCATGTTCCTGTTTTCTGCTGGTTTAGGCAATGCTAGACTGGGATAGGGTTTCTGAGTTGTGATTTCCTATGAGTACTAGGTTGCGGTTGAACCAGTACAATTGCAACGGAGACGTGGAACGCCTAGGTGGTCTTTCTGACTGTGTACCGTGGGAGTTTAGCACTGTGTTGCGAGTGAGGGCTTTTGCCTCTGCCACCCAACACTGTGCTATCTCATTTGCTTGACTTTGCGAGGATCGCCAGGAGAGAACCAGATACTAGTGATCTGGATCTCTCAAGAGAGCATCCCGTCAATTAACGTAATTTGGCCGCACAGTCTTAAGGACCTCGCTAGGCTACGAGCCGCTTGCTCAGCCATTGTCTCTTAACCTTATGTATCCCAGCTAGACTTTGCTCGACCAGCAGATACAGCATAGTATTGAAGCTTCTCCTTATGTATATTATTGTTTATGCACTATTGATTTCATGTGTGGCACGCTTAGCTACTTCAGAGATTAGTGGCCCACGAGCACAATCTTAGTAGGCTATTGCCAGTGCATTGTCGGAGTACTTCTTCTTAATGTTTGCCATATCCTATTGCTTATTCTTATAATTCTTCTTGTGTCAATTTAAAGCCTTTAATATTAGTTAATTGCCAGTGTGTTACTTATTGAATTGCTGTTCAAAATCCGATACTTACTTCTTACGAGTATTCGAGAAGCATCTAACTTTATCAGAAGATTCCTTGCTTGATGCTCGAGGACTATTGTTTAACGTAACGTAATAGTGCCGATCCGAAGTAGAGGGTGGAGGACTTCTTAAGTTCTTAGTCAAGGGTGGATTACTTCGGCTTCGGCCAACACTATTCTTTAGTGTTGTAGTACTTTCTTCTTTGTTTGATTGTTGACCAGACTAGATAACTCCCGTCTTGTTATTAGTCTGTTGTGTGAAACGCTAGTACCGAGTTCTTGTATACCCCGTTATAGCAGATAGAACTCTGGAGGGTAGTGGCGTTTTTTGTTCGGCTGGCAGTACTCTGGGGTTGGGATCGTGTGTTTCCGTTGTGGCAGCGAGCCATACTCGAGTCCTGTGTAAGAGCCCTAGTGTACCCGAGTGCCCGGTCGTAACATTATTTATAGGCCTATCATTTTATTTTATTTATAATTTTGTTTCATTTATATATTTGTTTTTGTTATTGTTCCTGTTCCCCAGGGTGTCAATGGGACTACCCCCCTAGGTCCAGAGCAAGGGCAGGGCCCATAATCGAGTATTTATATAGTTATTTTATATATATTTTTATTTATTATAGTTTTTATTTATTTTATTTATAGGCCTATCATTTTATTTTATTTATAATTTTGTTTCATTTATATATTTGTTTTTGTTATTGTTCCTGTTCCCCAGGGTGTCAATGGGACTACCCCCTAGGTCCAGAGCAAGGGCAGGGCCCATAATCGAGTATTTATATAGTTATTTTATATATATTTTTATTTATTATAGTTTTTATTTATTTTATTTATAGGCCTATCATTTTATTTTATTTATAATTTTGTTTCATTTATATATTTGTTTTTGTTATTGTTCCTGTTCCCCAGGGTGTCAATGGGACCACCCCCTAGGTCCAGAGCAAGGGCAGGGCCCATAATCGAGTATTTATATAGTTATTTTATATATATTTTTATTTATTAGTTTTTATTTATTTTATTTATAGGCCTATCATTTTATTTTATTTATAATTTTGTTTCATTTATATATTTGTTTTTGTTATTGTTCCTGTTCCCCAGGGTGTCAATGGGACCACCCCCTAGGTCCAGAGCAAGGGCAGGGCCCATAATCGAGTATTTATAGTTATTTTATATATATTTGTATTTATTATAGTTTTTATTTATTTTATTTATAGGCCTATCATTTTATTTTATTTATAATTTTGTTTCATTTATATATTTGTTTTTGTTATTGTTCCTGTTCCCCAGGGTGTCAATGGGACCACCCCCTAGGTCCAGAGCAAGGGCAGGGCCCATAATCGAGTATTTATATAGTTATTTTATATATGTTTGTATTTATTATAGTTTTTATTTATTTTATTTATAGGCCTATCATTTTATTTTATTTATAATTTTGTTTCATTTATATATTTGTTTTTGTTATTGTTCCTGTTCCCCAGGGTGTCAATGGGACTACCCCCTAGGTCCAGAGCAAGGGCAGGGCCCCATAATCGAGTATTTATATAGTTATTTTATATATATTTTTATTTATTATGGTTTTTATTTATTTTATTTATAGGCCTATCATTTTATTTGATTTATAATTTTGTTTCATTTATATATTTGTTTTTGTTATTGTTCCTGTTCCCCAGGGTGTCAATGGGACCACCTCCTAGGTCCAGAGCAAGGGCAGGGCCCATAATCGAGTATTTATATAGTTATTTTATATATATTTTTATTTATTATAGTTTTTATTTATTTTATTTATAGGCCTATCATTTTATTTTATTTATAATTTTGTTTCATTTATATATTTGTTTTGGTTATTGTTCCTGTTCCCCAGGGTGTCAATGGGACCACCCCCTAGGTCCAGAGCAAGGGCAGGGCCCATAATCGAGTATTTATATAGTTATTTTATAAATATTTGTATTTATTATAGTTTTTATTTATTTTATTTTATAAGCCTATCATTTTATTTTATTTATAATTTTGTTTCATTTATATATTTGTATATATAACTATTTTATTTTTCTAATTGTAGATTGATGTAATATATATATATATATATATATATATATATATATATATATATATATATATCATTCGTATTTATGTATTTATCTAGGTTATGCCCCCCTCCCTCCCCCATTATACACCCTCCCCCTCTTCCCCCATTATACCCCCCTCCCCCCATATATAATTCATTCATTCATTCAATCATCACTTCCGAGGTTCGGGGCCCACCTTCATTCACCCACCTTCATTCACCCATCATCATCACCATCATCATCATCATCATCATATCAATTTCTACTACATTTTGCACTACAGTGGATATAGGCCTCCTAGGGAAACCACTCTAAAAAAATAACGAGTCCAGTGCAGTACCTCTTTGGGTGGCTTGGAAATTTGCACATATTTCTCTGGTTTGACACCATATATATATATATATATACATATATATATATATATACATATACATATATATATATATATATATATATACATATATATATACATACATATACACATACATATACATACATATACACATATATATATATATATATATATATATATATATATATATATAAATATATATATATATATATATATATATTGTATATATATATATATATATATATATATATATATATACTGTATATATATATATATATATATATATATATATATATATATTGTTACGGCTGGATCGGCAATACATATTCGGGATTCTTGATCGTAGGACAGAAATGGCTTATGTGACAACGACACGCTCGATTCCAGTCCCAAATACTATATGCTCCAGACAACAAAAGCACCAACGCCCTACAGAGTTATCGTCTATGGTAACGAGGTACCTTAACTCGGCGAAAGTGTACAACAGGGGTAGGCTATGAGGCTAAACTCCCTCAGACATTTATAGGTTACGTTATTACTAAAGAAATGCAATACTCAAGAAACTACGTTAATATTAAGCCTCTAATAATGTAGAATAGAAGCAGGCTAAAGGTATGACAGTGAAATGCTAAATGACAAATGTACACGCCTACTTGAAAGCGCGTGCACTAGAATAACTGTCCCCTACTAACATGCACTAGCATGTAGCATACAAGATGTTCATGATCCAGTAGATACCTAATAATACACATGGAAGGAACATAAATAGTAGTCACTTAAATAATATTATAATAATGAATCTATACTTGGAATAACTAAAAGGTTGCAGGCAACAGTACTGCGCCGGTAGCCTACTACCGCATAGGCTACTTCGCTTCTCTCACTCTGTCTCCCCTCTGAGTCCGTATGCGCCCTACGCAATAGAACTCCGGACACAGCAGCAAAACGACAGTGCAGTTAATTGATACATGAAAGTATTAATAGTGTTGTCTTGTGTGTGAGTAATGTGTATTGTAAAGTGTTACATACATAAACTTAAAGAGAGCTGCAATGCATAGTAAAATAAAGATATAACCCACTCATCATCCCCATGTGTTCTAGCTAGCAGGCCAAGTCACAGGAACAACGAGTCCCAGCACCGAAAGCGAGAACCCAGGAAAAGACTGCAGAGAACACAAGGACAGATAAATTACGTTACTCTACTATACCGGCACTACGAGCGAGCTGTATTCTCTGGTACTACACTCGCTCCTGGCTCGGTAGGCAAATCAAGGCTAAGTCCTCGCCCCTCTACAGACAACTCCTGGGCATGGTCGGGCTCTTACACATGGCACTAGTCTAGTCACAAATTGGATGATGAGCTGGGCATATAACTCGTGAACATGTAGAACGTTCACCAACTATCCTCATCAAGAAGATCGCTGTTCACATTAACCCCTTAAATCTAATACATGTAAATATATGCTTGTCCTAAGAGTAATACGAGAGGTGAGTGCTGAAACTCCTTTAGGACCTCAAGGGAAGGTTATGCATTTAAATAGAGAGAAGAATGAAATGAGAGTAATGTCGTCAGAGAGAAAGAGTGCAACCGTGAGAAGTTGGGAGAGAGGGCAAGGGATGTTAGAATCTCAAAGGTTCTAGGCAACCTGATCATGGAACACACAGCGAGCCTCCAGGCAATGTGCAGTACGACAACATGGGCAGCCCAGGCAGCATAGGCAGGCGGCAATGGACTACCAACCCTGTCGCGCCTAGCTATAAGCGCAAGGCTGCCAACCAGTCCATACGTCTGGCAACCACCCCCCCGGCAGCGTGGCGCATTGCTACCCTCTCGCTCTGAAGCCTAACTCACTCTCTCTCTCTGAACTCCCATTGTCTTATCTATCAACTTCTCTATTGATACTACATATTAAATGGAAGGTCTCGACATGGCTTAAAACAAAACCCACCACTGCTTAGCACATGACGAGACCTTTGCAGAGATACAAAGAACATAGTTATACGTTGTCACACTCAATATAGGCAGCCAGCATGGTACAGTGGTACGGGCGGTACAGTGGAGTACCAAGGAGTACAATCAGGTTGCGTTGCCACGCACTGGGTGCGTCACAGCCCCCCCAAGATTTTAGATAATCGACCTTAGAAGCATTATCAAAATCTGACAGGCAACCAACCGACCTGCTACCCTTAGCTGCCACTAATTGCAAAAGGTGCACAACAACTGAAGTGTGAATTATACATAAAACACAATATCGCATGCATCATGCTACAACAATAAAGACTTACAAAACTAAAAAAAAAAATTCTCGTTTATTTTATTGTTTTATAATCTTTTTGGACGGCGTTATGATAGCCTAATTTTACTCCTGCTCAACCCACACACCGTGCACGACTATCCTGGATCATCAACCCTTGATAGACAATCTGCTATCACGTTCTCACTCCCGGCAATATGCTGAATGTTGAGATTATACTCTTGGAGCATTAGGGACCACCTGGTCAACCGCATATTCCGATTGTGAAACTGATTTAGGAATTTCAAGGGATGATGGTCCGTATAAATCGTCACTACCGGGCCGTAGGCTGGAACATAAACTTCGAAATGTTTGAGCGACAAAACGATAGCAAGAAGCTCCTTCTCTATAGTCGAGTAATTCCTTTGTGCCGAATTAAACTTGCGAGAAAAGAAGCTCACTGGGTGTTCCAAGCCCTCGGAATCAGTCTGCAGTAACACTGCCCCGGCACCCACACCGCTGGCATCAGTCGCCAGCTGAAAACTCCTGGAGAAGTCTGGGGCTCTCAAAATCGGATGTGTACACAGCAGGTGCTTGACTAGGTCGAAAGCCCTCTGACACTCCGCAGCCCAACAGAACTTCACTGACTTCGACAGTAGATCAGTTAACGGTGCTAAGACAGTAGAATATCCCCGGATGAAGCGCCTATAATAGCCTATCATACCTAGGAACCGCATGACCTGGCGCTTAGTGGTGGGCCTGGGAAACATATTGATAGCCTGTATCTTGCTCAGGGGGGGGCACACCCGGCCTAACCCGACCACGAAGCCAAGATACTGCACAGTAGCCTTTACAAACTCGCACTTCCTCAGGTTCACCACCAGCCCAGCATCGTGCAACTTCCCAAACAGGGTCTCTAAGTGCCTTAGGTGATTTTCAAAATCGTCATCATACACTATCACGTCATCAAGGTAGACCGTGCAGTTAGGGATTTCGTCACAAATATCGTTCATCAGGTTCTGAAACGTGGCAGGTGCGTTCTTAAGCCCATAAGGCATTACGTTACATTGGTAGGTCTTGCCATCTACCACAAAACCACAAACTTGCTTAGCTCGGTCCGACAGGGGTACTTGCCAGTTTTACAAGATCAATTTTAGTAAGGTACTTTGCATTCCCTATCTTGTCCACGCTGTCGTCAACTCGAGGCAAAGGGTAAGGGTTGGTAGTGGTCAAGCCATTTAGCCTACGAAAATCTATGCAGAACCGCACCTTGCCGTCAGGTTTTGGCTGCAACGTGACGGGTGATGTCCACTTCACATAACCTTCAGTGATCATCCCTCTCTCAACCATGTACTTTAACTCCTCCCGTAAAGCTGGCAACTTTACCGGGGGCACACGGTAGGGCACTGACTTGAAGGGCACATTATCACCGACGTCCACGTCGTGCGTTACCTGAGTAGTGAGACCTGGGTGTTCGGCGAAAACAGAGGGGTATGACCTGAACAGGCCTAGGACAGCAGCACCCTGGTGCTCAGGCAGGTGACTTACAGCTTGCCTAGCCTCTTGTTCAGTAATCCCCGCCCACTGTTCGCGGAAATGACACAGTCCCAGCTATCCTCCTCAGCAGCATGACTTTCCCCACCTCCTTCTCCACCCTGGCCGCTGCAGGCCAGCACAGGGACAGTGAGAGGCTCTGAGGGCGTCTCACATACTCTTTCATGAGGTTAACATGACATAACTGATGTTTTTTTCTACGGTCAGGTGTTGCAACGAGATAATCAAGGTCGGACAGTTTCTTAGCCACCACATACGGCCCAATAAACTTGGCAGAAAGGGGGTGTCCAGGCAAAGGTAAAAGCAACATTACCTCCTGACACCACCGAAAACTCCCGAAGCTTCACCTTGGCGTCATACTGGTGCTTCATGACCGCCTGTGCATTAACCAAGTTATTACCTGCCGCTGCCATGCAACCTATAAGTCTCTCCGGCTCTCAAGGATATATTTAAGTACAGACCCCGGCTTCTCTTCGCCCTCCCAGATCTCTTTCACCATACTTAAAGGTCCTCTCACATTATGGCCAAAGACTAGTTGATTTGGACTGAACCCCAGGCTCTCTCCTGGGACCTTCACGTGCAGCGAACAGAACATACGGCAGACCCAAATCCCAATCAGTGTCATGTTCTGCACAGTAACAGCGTAGCATACTCTTCAGGGTCGAGTGCCACCGCTCCAAGACTCCCTGACTCTCGGGATGGTAGGCTGACGACACTACAGAACATATACCGTGCAACTGAAGGGTTTGCTTGAACAATTTGGATGTAAAATTGCTCCCCTGGTCTGACTGCACCTCACATGGAAATCCATAACGGGAACAGAACAATAATAAGTTTTTAACAACTGCCTTTGCCGAGCCGTTTCTCATGGGGTATGCGTCCGGGTATCTCGTAGCCACATCCATGATTGTCAACAGGAATTTATTGCCACTACTAGTAGGCGGGAAAGGGCCAACCAAATCTACTACAACTTTGCTGAACGGAGGCCCGGTGACAGGTATGGGAAACAAAGGTGCCTTCGGGATGGTCTGGTTAGGCTTCCCGTTGTCTGGCAGGTCGCACACCCAGCCACCCATGCACAGACATCAGCCTTGACCCCAGGCCACCAGAAAAACCTGCCCAATGCCGCCAATGTTTTTGTTACCCCCAAATGACCCGCCACCGGCACATCATGCGCCAGACACAATAAGGACTCTCTATACTTATTTGGAACAACCACCTGGTCTACTACCCTCGCACCGCCCTCCCACTTCGATTTGGGGTCTAGAAATCTGCGGTACAATATCCTGTTGAGCCTAAAGAAATCTCCCGGCTTCGCATCCCCATCTTCCTCCAACTCTATGGCACCATTGCTATAACGAGCTAGGCTAGCGTCTTGCAGCTGCTGCTCACTAATGTCCCTGGGCGTCAATGCATCAAGATGGTTTTGTAATAAGACATTACCCCGGCTAGTAGGCTCTACTGCCTTAGTGGCTCTCGCTACAGCTCTTGCCTCACGCGAAGTCTTACCCAACTCTGCCTTGTTACACACCATATCTGGGCCAGAGTCAACTCCCGTGTTTATTATAGGTCCAAGTACCGAATCACCGAGAAGTGCAGCAGAATCAATGTCCCTTTTCCTGCCCTTAGCAACCTTCTCCTGATCCTTCCTCCACTGTCCCCGAGGTTGAGTGCTAGGCTGTGCAGGAGCCGCAGAGCGAGATCGGGTTACCACACAGGCCATCTCATCCAGTTGGCACCTCCAACCCATTCCCGATTCTCACCATCCACGTCGGCCGCCCTCTCGGCAACGACTAAGGGTGGAGTCCCGGAAGTGGGCACCGCAAAGTCGTTGCCGAGAAGAAGGTCGACGCCCTCAACTGGCAAACACTCAACGATCCCTACATCCAGCTCCCTGCACACCTCTCCCACTCTCAACTCCAACCTCACAAGTGGGTATGACCTCGTAGCATTTATACCCTGCACCACAACAACTCTGGCCGCATTTATCGGTTTCCCTGTGAAGTTCCTCAACAAAGTTTGCGAAGCCCCCGTATCCCTCAGCAAGTCAACCCTCCGTAGTTCACTCCCCCAGCTCACAAACCCGTGTCCCCGATGGTTACAGAAAGTGTCCCGGACAGGTGTCGAGCCTTCCGTACGCTTCTTTACCGCGTGTGCCTCAGCTGCTGACAACCTACCCCGGGCAGTTGCTGCAGCCTTCAGAGACACACCGATACTGTGAACCAATGACACCGGCTTAGCGGGAGTGTTACTAGGGCACTCACGTGAATAATGGCCTAGCTTCTGACATTTGTAACATTTCACATCCCTAATGGGCTTCTTCCCTTGTGCGGGCGAAGAAGGGGCCTGACCTTTAGTAAACGGGAGAGGCTTGTGTTTTGTAGGTGTTTTTAGGTGCAATGCTTTTAGTGTGGTTATGTGTGTCATAGGATTTGTTATTATCGAAAACTCTGGTGGGTGGGGTATAGCGCCCCTTCTGCCCTGACTCAGCCCTCTGAGCGGCACCGCAACCACGAATCAATGATAATCTGAGGTCTGCCATCTTGGCAGCCTCCTCTACTGTCTTGGGACATTTTTCCTTAATGTTCAGCGTTAGATCGGTTCCAGTACATTTGTAAAACTGTTCCAGATAGAAAAGTTGCTTAATTTCCTCAGCCGACTCTGCGTGCTCGGACCGAAACCAGTTATTACCTGCATCTGTTAAGTCCTGTGCGTGCTCCATAAAACTGACGTCGCTCTTCTTATTCACGCCACGGAACTTCAATCTATAAGTTTCGGGTTGCAGTTCGTAGGCCCGGAGCACAGCCTCCTTCACCAGTCCATACACGACACTCTCGTCCAGTGACAGTGCATCGTAGGCTTTCAACCCCTTACCCACTAGACGTGATGAAACTAATGCTGCCCATTTAACCTCCGGCCAGTCATACTCACGACACTTCTTTTCGAAACGAGGAAAAAACTCAGTCACTGCTGTCTCATCAAATGCGGGTACTAACTTAATTAAATGCGAAAGTGAGTCTGTAACCCGGTGCCCACCACCGAGATGACGCCCGTGGTCTCTACTCTAGACTTCTCGACATCCATTTCAGCCTGGTACCTGGTTGCATCCTGATTGGCTTGGATTCTAGCAACCTCTATGCGTTCTATACTAGACTGTTGACTCTCTTGCAACTTAAGCTTAGCTAGTTCTAGCTGAAATAACATCTCAGGAGACAGGCCTGGGGGGGGGGAGAGCACAAAATGGGGGATCCACACCGAGACGTGTTTAAGGGTAAGCCAGCTTGCCATTGAGGAACCCTCCTGCTGCATCGTGCTAAGAATCGCTGGCTGAGGGCCCAGCTCAGGGGTAGAGTGGAATGGAGGCTTGGAGGGAACCCCCCAAGACCCCACTCCACCCACCGCCCCATCGCCATCACCCAACAAACATGCCACCAAATTCTTCTTGGGCCAACTGTCAGGACAGTCCCGCCCCAAAACCGTGGCTAAACAGCGAAGACCGTAACAATCAATAGCCTGCAGGCGCTGTTCGGTTCAAAGGTGTCTGCAAAAATGCCCGGGCATCCCTCTCTCCACTTATAACACTCCCCTCCCTAAATATCTGTTGTACTTGCTGGTCACTAGGCTGTACCGTGTTATCCTCCCCCGTAAATGATGAGTCATTGACATAGTGCTGGTTATACAATTGCTGTTCATAAAAAAAAAAAAAGTGCTTATTACTAATTGCAGTCTCGACTCACAAAATGTTAAAGATGCTTGAATGACTCTACTCTAGACACCCCTAACGAAACAATCTGCAAGTCCACCAATACAATAATGACACAATAAAAATTCCTCCAATATGCAAGAAAATTCTAGCCAGCTCCTACTAGGTAGCATAGAATAGTTCTCCAAAAAACATGTGATAGGATACTACTGAATCTTGTGCAAGGTCGCCATTTTGTTACGGCTGGATCGGCAATACATATTCGGGATTCTTGATCGTAGGACAAAAATGGCTTATGTGACAACGACACGCTCGATTCCAGTCCCAAATACTATATGCTCCAGACAACAAAAGCACCAACGCCCTACAGAGTTATCGTCTATGGTAACGAGGTACCTTAACTCGGCGAAAGTGTACAACAGGGGTAGGCTATGAGGCTAAACTCCCTCAGACATTTATAGGTTACGTTATTACTAAAGAAATGCAATACTCAAGAAACTACGTTAATATTAAGCCTCTAATAATGTAGAATAGAAGCAGGCTAAAGGTATGACAGTGAAATGCTAAATGACAAATGTACACGCCTACTTGAAAGCGTGTGCACTAGAATAACTGTCCCTACTAACATGCACTAGCATGTAGCATACAAGATGTTCATGATCCAGTAGATACCTAATAATACACATGGAAGGAACATAAATAGTAGTCACTTATTATAATAATGAATCTATACTTGGAATAACTAAAAGGTTGCAGGCAACAGTACTGCGCCGGTAGCCTACTACCGCATAGGCTACTTCGCTTCTCTCACTCTGTCTCCCCTCTGAGTCCGTATGCGCCCTACGCAATAGAACTCCGGACACAGCAGCAAAACGACAGTGCAGTAATTGATACATGAAAGTATTAATAGTGTTGTCTTGTGTGTGAGTAATGTGTATTGTAAAGTGTTACATACATAAACTTAAAGAGAGCTGCAATGCATAGTAAAATAAAGATATAACCCACTCATCATCCCCATGTGTTCTAGCTAGCAGGCCAAGTCACAGGAACAACGAGTCCCAGCACCGAAAGCGAGAACCCAGGAAAAGACTGCAGAGAACACAAGGACAGATAAATTACGTTACTCTACTATACCGGCACTACGAGCGAGCTGTAGTCTCTGGTACTACACTCGCTCCTGGCTCGGTAGGCAAATCAAGGCTAAGTCCTCGCCCCTCTACAGACAACTCCTGGGCATGGTCGGGCTCTTACACATGGCACTAGTCTAGTCACAAATTGGATGATGAGCTGGGCATATAACTCGTGAACATGTAGAACGTTCACCAACTATCCTCATCAAGAAGATCGCTGTTCACATTAACCCCTTAAATCTAATACATGTAAATATATGCTTGTCCTAAGAGTAATACGAGAGGTGAGTGCTGAAACTCCTTTAGGACCTCAAGGGAAGGTTATGCATTTAAATAGAGAGAAGAATGAAATGAGAGTAATGTCGTCAGAGAGAAAGAGTGCAACCGTGAGAAGTTGGGAGAGAGGGCAAGGGATGTTAGAATCTCAAAGGTTCTAGGCAACCTGATCATGGAACACACAGCGAGCCTCCAGGCAATGTGCAGTACGACAACATGGGCAGCCCAGGCAGCATAGGCAGGCGGCAATGGACTACCAACCCTGTCGCGCCTAGCTATAAGCGCAAGGCTGCCAACCAGTCCATACGTCTGGCAACCACCCCCCCGGCAGCGTGGCGCATTGCTACCCTCTCGCTCTGAAGCCTAACTCACTCTCTCTCTCTGAACTCCCATTGTCTTATCTATCAACTTCTCTATTGATACTACATATTAAATGGAAGGTCTCGACATGGCTTAAAACAAAACCCACCACTGGTTAGCACATGACGAGACCTTTGCAGAGATACAAAGAACATAGTTATACGTTGTCACACTCAATATAGGCAGCCAGCACGGTACAGTGGTACGGGCGGTACAGTGGAGTACCAAGGAGTACAATCAGGTTGCGTTGCCACGCACTGGGTGCGTCACAATATATATATATACTGTATATATATATATACTGTATATATATATATACTGTATATATATATATATATATATATATATATATATATATATATATATATATGTATATATATATATATATATATATATATATATATGTATATATATATATATATATATATATATATAATTATATATATATATATTGTATATATATATATATATATATTGTATATATATATATATATATATATATATATATATATATATATATATTGTATATTATATATATATATATATATATATATATATATATATATATTGTATATATATATATATATATATATATATATATATATATATATACTGTATATATATATATATATATATATATATATATATATATATATATATATACTGTATATATATATATATATATATATATATATATATATATATATATATATACTGTATATATAATATATATATATACTGTATATATATATATATATAATAATAATAATAATAATAATATTTATTCAGTTAGCAATTTACAGAGTTGGTACCACATAGTTTGTTACAAATATGACATGTACCAGCCTTGCATAATTCCAACTAAGGATAGCCCAATAAGGCCGTTAGGCGTATTTCCATTGGGGTCCTTGTGGGATTAGGTTAGCTGGGGAAAATGGGGAGGATAAAGAAATAGATACTTTAGAGAAAGTATTTCTAGGGGGTTATTTTAAGATACCTTACATCCTATAGTAAATATCAGTAATCCGTAATCAGTAATCATTTCAGTTTGGTTTGTCTATCTCTTATGTCGCATTTAGTAGTAGACATAAGCTTGGTGCTCCCTTCTCGCAGCTGTCCGGTTCAGGTGTTCCTTCAGGCTACGAATACAGTGTTCTCTTTTCACGGACTGACTGGGGTAGGTCGTTCCAGTCTTTGATGGCGGTGAAGAAGAATGTTTGCTTACCCTGTCCTTGGATTCTCGGGACCTTAAAATTAAACATCCTGTTTCTTGTATTATGTCCACTCCTCTCATTTGCTTTAACAAAATCATATATATATATATATATATATATATATATATATATATATATATATATATATATATATATATATATACTGTATATATATATATATATATATACTGTATATATATATATATATATACTGTATGTATATATATATATATATATACTGTATATATATATATATATATATATATATACATTACTTTATTTTATTTACGTGTACAATAGAATTATTTCTGAATTTATTACCTGAAGATTACCTGGCTTTCTTATTTTGTTTTTTCAGTGTCAACCCAGGAGCCATTTCCCTTCTCGTTGGAAAGGGTGTATATTGTGGCAAAGATATACAACTGTATAAACATTCTCATATATTTTCATAACAATAACAATGCATGGAAACAATTGCGCATAGCTCACGAACCAATTACTCTATATTATTTTTGTTTTCACCATTGGAAAGAGCACAATTTTCCGATTCCGGTGATATATACAGTTATATACGTATCTGACCAAATAACGCAACCACGAGGTGGGGAACAGCTCGGAACCCGGCTAGCATCGCCGGAACAGAGACGGGTGAAGCGTAAATATTCGCATTTTGGCTCTTCATTTCAAATATTCATAGCGCAAAAAGTATTTGTCCTAGGAACTTCTAGTTTGTTTTATACTCATCAGCATTATTTGCCGTATTCATTCAGCCTAAATTTAAAACCATACACTTCGTAGCAACGAAATAAATCGAAAATGTTATAAACCATATCAATCAAAATCAGATTTTTTTTTTTTTTCGGTCATTACATGGAAACAATTGTGCATAGCTCGCGAACCAATTATGCTATATTATTTTGGTTTTCACCATTGGAAAGAGCACAATTTTCCGATTCCGGTGATATATACAGTTATATACGTATCCGAGCAAATAACGCAACCACGAGGTGGGGAACAGCTCGGAACCCGGCTAGCATCGCCGGAACAGAGATGGGTGAAGCGTAAATATTCGCATTTTGGCTCTTCATTTCAAATATTCATAGCGCAAAAAGTATTTGTCCTAGGAACTTCTAGTTTGTTTTATACTCATCAGCATTATTTGCCGTATTCATTCAGCCTAAATTTAAAACCATACACTTCGTAGCAACGAAATAAATCGAAAATGTTATAAACCATATCAATCAAAATCAGATTTTTTTTTTTTTCGGTCATTACATGGAAACAATTGTGCATAGCTCGCGAACCAATTATGCTATAGTATTTTGGTTTTCACCATTGGAAAGAGCACAATTTTCCGATTCCGGTGATATATACAGTTATATACGTATCCGAGCAAATAACGCAACCACGAGGTGGGGAACAGCTCGGAACCCGGCTAGCATCGCCGGAACAGAGATGGGTGAAGCGTAAATATTCGCATTTTGGCTCTTCATTTCAAATATTCATAGCGCAAAAAGTATTTGTCCTAGGAACTTCTAGTTTGTTTTATACTCATCAGCATTATTTGCCGTATTCATACAGCCTAAATTTAAAACCATACACTTCGTAGCAACGAAATAAATTGAAAATGTTATAAACAATATAAATCAAAATCATATATTTTTTTGTTTTCGGTCACTGCTTGAGAACTATTGAAGATAAACAATTTCTGTTTCCAGATTTGGAAAGAGGAGAACAAATACTATTATTTGAGCAAAAAAAAAATATATGGTCATCACTCACAATTTAGAGCTAGGACGGTGTGAAGACAATTGCATGGGAAATAATTGTATTCCGGACTCATTTACACTTTCATATTTCGATTTATTTACATTTTTTTTTATTTTATCATGTACTATAAATATTCCTCTTTCCATTGATATATGATACATCACAATAAACAGCATTCTGGTGGATGGAAATCGCGAAAAATGTAAGGCTTCAACAACACTCATGAGCCAAATTCAAGACCCAAAATACTTGTCAAGCGCCAACTCGGACTTATTGGAACATAATATGATGGAGAGAGTTAAATAGTTTTCCATCCACTTTAATAATACTCCCTCAACCCGCCCCACAGTCCTGAGCTTCCACAACAATCTCTTATGAGGCACCTTATCAAATGCCTTCTTGAAATCTAAGTAAATACAATCCACCCACCCCTCCCTCCCTTGTACAATGTCAATTACCCTATCATAGTAACTCAACAAATTTGTGGTACACGAATGACCTTTTCTGAACCCGAACTGCTTGCTTGAAATTATTTCCCTCTCCTCCAACATACCCACCCATCTTTTTCTAATAATCTTTTCACAAAGCTTGCATATAACACTCGTTAAGGATACCGGTCGATAATTTAGCGGGTCTTCTTTATTTCCACTTTTATATATTGGAGTTATAGTTGCTTGTTTCCATTCTAAGGGAAGTTCCCCCTTGTTTAATGAGTGTTGAACAATATTAAAAATAGGTCTCACTAGTTGTTCAGAACATTCTCTCAATACCCATCCAGCAATGTTATCTGGGCCCATAGATTTTCTCACGTCCAATTCTTCCAACAATGATTTTAGTTCATCCTTGTTTACTTCTATCGACTCTAGTCCCTGTATCTCGTTCAATTCCACCACAGGTTCTACATAGTCATCCTCCTCCACAAACACGGATGTTAATGTATCATTCATAATTCACTGTGTTGGCGTGAGGGCGTTGGCCTAGTCCACCCAGCACTGTGCTAGCTCGTTAGCTTTTGACTTAGGAGGGTCGCCAGGAGAGAACCAGGTACACGAGACCTGGGTCTCTCAAGAGAGCACCCCGTCATTTAATGTAACTAGGCGCACAGACTTGAGAACGGCACTAGGCTACCAAGCAGGTGGCTCGGCCCAGGTAGCCTAGCCTACGACTCCCTTGCTAGACTTCGTCCACCTGGCAGACCCCCGATTAGGGTTTATAATCTCATTCTGTATATGTGTGCAGCATTATTGTTCCTTATGTTTATAGTAAGTCGTGATTGTTGCTGCGAGACCCAACCAGAGCAGGCTTGTGCTTGGTGGGAGAAAGCACATATTTTTGTGATTAGAGTTTAGACTGCCGACTGTTTTATAATTACACCTGTGCCAGATAACACCGTATGTCCCTACACTATATATGTTCCCACAGTAATAATACACAGTTCAGAATCCGATACGTACTTCTTAGTTGCATCTGACTTTTGCAGAAGATTCCGACATGATGCTTTAGGACTTTCTTTGTTTCACTTTCTTTCAGACAGGAGTGACAGTTTACTGATTATTTAACGTAACGTTAATTATCCTTCTTCTAGTTTGCTATTAAATCGTTGCTGCAATTTAATTACGCTATCTATCTTTTTCCTTGTATACTTTAATAAAGTTATCGTATGTTTTATGAGTATAGGCTGATTCAGTGATCATCAGCCTATAGTGTGCACCTTTTACCGAGTCATAGGATACCTCGTTGTCCAGGCACGACTCAGGGCAGTATAGGTGTTTTGTTCTCCAGTGTTTAAGGCAGGGGTTGGAACTAGTGTTACCGTTGTTGCATTTAGCCTTATCTAGTCCAATGATGAAGAGCCCTGTGTCTTGCAGAACCTGGATCGTAACAAATGGCGACCTTGCTTAGGATTTTGTGAACTTAAGAAATACTGTGGGAGTATAGTGGTAATTTTTTTTTATTGAGGAATACAGTGGACACAGATTTTTTTTGGCAAGCAGTATTACACATAAAGAGGCTTCAGATAACTTTAAGTGAATTGGTGCTTGCATAAGAGATTATAGATACTTATTTTTTTTATAAACTTGTGCACTTCTCAGTATACACCATGTCTAGCAACAGCTCAGTTAACGGGGATAATCAGACAGTACAGCCTACGGGTGTTGAGCAGCAGCAGGAATTTAATGATGGCATCAGAGTTATTAATTGTGAGGCTGATGCGAGGAAGTTTGTGAAGATACCAGTAACAGCGAGTCGGTTGGAGGGGATTGATTGCTATGGTCTGCGTTGTTTGGCCACGGTCCTGGGGCGTGTCGGCTTTGGCAGCATGTCTAAGAGTGACCTGGTGGCTTCTGTGTTGGGTGGTGGCAGTGGGTTGCAGGGTGGAGCGGGGGCTTGGGAGCCTTTATCCATGCCTCCCTTCCACTCTACTCCTATCGCGCCCCCTCGGTTACCAGACCTTGGCACGCTTCCGCAATCTGATAGTCGCTGGCAGCGTGGTTTGCCCCTGGGTGAGCCACTGAGTGGGTCTCCTATAATTGCTCCTCCCCCTCAGGGTTTGACTGCTGATATGTTGATGCAACTGGAATTGGCTAAAATCCAGATCCAGCGTGAAGTTGAGATGGCTAAGATTCAGGCTGAGATGGCTAAGATTCAGGCTGAGATGGCTAAGGTTCAGTCTGAGGAGAGGACAGCATGCCGTGAGGCAGAGTTGCAGGTTGAAGCCACTAGGTACTGTGCTGAGATGGATGTTGAGAAGTCTAGGGTGGAGACAACAGGGCGGCATCTCGGTTCTGGGAATCGTGGGTCTGAGTCTTTATCGCACTTGCTTAAGTTAGTCCCTGTGTTCGATGAGTCTGGTGTGACTGAGTTTTTTGCACGGTTTGAGAAGAAGTGTCGGGAGCATGAGTGGCCGGAGATTAAGTGGGCAGCCCTTGTATCATCAAAGCTTGTTGGGAAAGGTCTCAAGGCATATGACTCGCTGTCATTGGAGGACTGTACTAACTATGTGGTGTTAAAGGAGGCTGTGCTCCGGGCCTATGAGTTGCAACCAGAAACCTACAGGTTGAAATTTCGGGGCGTTGAAAAGAGCAAGGAGAGCTCTTTCCTTGAACATGCCCGGGAACTGACTGACACTATGGGGACCTGGCTCCGGTGTGAGAATGCGACAACAGTTGATCAGGTTAAGCAGTTATTTTTGTTGGAGCAGTTCTTCCGGTGCACAGGCAGCGACCTGACATTAAACCTGAAGGAAAAATGCCCTAAGACCGTAGAGGAGGCAGCTAAGCTTGCTGGCCTCCGGCTTTCTTTGATTCGTGGATGCGGGTCTGCTCATAGTAGTGAGACAGGTAACAAGGGGCGTAACACTCCACCCCCCAGAGTCAATGAAGCACAAAATAACACTGTAAAAAGTAAGAGCAATGATACCCATTATAACTACAAACACAAAACCGTCCCATTTTCAAAAGGGCAGGGCCCTTCCCCACCACCTCAAGGGGGGAAGTCTAGTGGTGAAGTGAAATGTTTTAAATGTCAGGAGGTGGGTCACTTTGCACGTACATGTCCGAGTAATATTCCTGCTAAGCCTGTGTCTTTGGTTCGCAACATGGGGGTGTCTCTAAGCTCTTCTGCGTCTGCCCCGGGTAGGTCGTCAGTTGCGTGGACACAGCCTGTGAAGAAGGGTTTGGAGGGCCCGACACCTGTCCAAGACACTTTTTGCAGCCATCGAGGGCGCGGGCTTGTGAGCTGGGGGAATACTAAACATCAGGTCAAATTGTTGCGTGACACTGGGGCATCACAGACACTTCTTAAAAATGTCACAGGCAAACCTATAAACGCGGCTCGGGTTGTTGTGGTACAGGGGATCAATGCTACCAGGTCATACCCGTTGATTAGGTTGGAGCTGGAGGTGGATGGTGTGTGTTGTGAACTTGATGTTGGGATCGTAGAGAGCTTGCCAGTTGAGGGCGTCGACCTCCTTCTGGGCAACGACTTTGCGGTGCTCACTTCGGAGGTTCCACCCATAGTTGTTGCCGAGAGGGCGGCCGACGTTAATAGGGAGAATCGGGAGTGGGTCGAGAGGTGTCAGCTTAAACAGATGGCCTGTGCAGTCACCCGTTCTCGCGCGTCAGTTCAGTCACAACCATTGTCTCAGTCTTCAGACCAGCGGAGGAACGGTCGGAAGGAGCAAGCTGAAGCTGGGAGTTTTGTGAGTTTTGCTCCAGCGGCTCTCCTTACTGGCTTAGTACTTGACCCAGAGGTGAGCTCCGGAGTGGCCCTAGAACCTTTCACCCCTAGTGACATGGTTGGGCGTGATGGCACTCCGCGACTTAGTAGTTCCCAGTTGGAAGAGAGTTGTGGGAACGGGGCTATCAAACACGAGGACGGGGAAACATGTCATGTGAACCTGTTGGAGGAGTTTGTGAGGCAACCACCTGAGCAGCCTATTGTCCCTGCGTTGGTCTGCAGCGGCCAAGGTGGAGAAGGAGAGGGGGGCAGTAGGGCACAGGTGGAGGAGAGTAGGGATTCTCATGTCTCGGCGGAGCAGTGGGCGGGGGACACGAGTCTGGTGGCTGTGGAAGCGCTAGAGCACCTGCCTGAGCAGCAGCGTTCAGCGCTCCAGCACCAGCTCGGTTCATACCCCACTGGTCGTGCCGAGCCCCTGAGCCTCACAACTCAGGCAGTGCAAGATGTTCCGCGGGCAGGTCACGTGAATGTTGGGAGACCGTTAGCCTCGTTGTTTCGGTGGTTCAAGGTGGGCGACGAGGCTTGGACATGGTTGTCAGGTCAAGGTCGACCCATGGCTGCCAAGGGTGGTGGTAAAAAGGAGGACTTTGAGCGGATTGGTGAGGTTGGTTGTGGCATAGAAGTGCCCGGTCGTCGCATAGCCTCCCAATGCTGCTCTAGTCGAATGCAACAGCCCTACCATAGACCGACTGCATCTGGCCATGTCGCTAAAAGCGGTGATGTTGCGCAGGCAGATGTAGTCGTAAGGAATGCGGGGGTGCGCATGTATGGTATCGGCAGGGAAGCCTTAGCAATAATGAAATATGGGGGTGACTGCACAGGTGGTACTGATTGTCCCTCTCATGACCTGGCTGTTCTAGGGACGAAGGTGGAGAAGGAGGGAGACTACAGGTTAGAAGCTGCGGTCTCGGCTGGGTTGTGGGAGGGCACTAGGCATGTTGTTCTGCGAGCTAAGTTGTTTACTAGGCTGTGGCAGTGCATCCGCATGTTTGTTGCTTCTCCAGGCCTGATGTACAGGGTAGAATCCGACATGGAGGCTGGAGACAGTGCGAGGCTCAGTTTAATTCCCTACCGTATAAATCCTGCTAAAAAGCCTGTCGTGAAAACAGAGCTAGACGACATGTGGAAAAAGGGTCTGAGGGATAAAGGATATTGTGAGTGGTCGTTGCCAGTGAGTTTGCAACCTGAGTTGAGTGGCAAGATCAGTGTGTGTGAATTATCCCTGACAGACACCTATCCATTGCCCAAGGGTCTGAGGGATAAGGAATGTCGTGAGTGGTCGTTGCCTGTAACTTTGCAACCTGTGTTAAGTGGCAAGATCAGTGAGTGTGTTGATTGCGAGAGTGTGTGTGCATTATCCCTGACAGACGCCTATACCTTATCGAGAGTTGACGACACCATAGACCGCATCGGGGCTGCATCACCTATCACGAAGGTAGAACTAGTGAAAGGCTTTTGGCAGATCCCGTTGCCGGAAAGAGCGAAGCGAAATGCCAGTCTTGTGATGAACTGGGCAGTTTATCAGTGCCAGGTGTTGTTGTGCTGCCGGAACACAAGTTGGATGTGTGGCATGCAAAGGGCACTGATAATGTTTTGGCTGATTGTTTGTCACGGGAGGGTTTGTTTGCAGGAGAACCCTCGCCGTTCAGTCAGTGTGTGGTGAATGTGGAGTAAAATTGGGTTGCCCCTGTAAGTGCAGCCGCCAAAAACATATACAAAAAAATGAAAATCAACATAAAAACTCTTTCTGTTATAGTAAATTTAAGTATGTTTTGTTACAGCTGAAGCACTAGCTATTAGTGGGCTGAGTTTCGTAGAACTCGCTTTCGGAGCGTAACAATTTTAAGTTTTGCTATTGTGATGAGGGGGTAAATATGTAAGTTTGTTTCATTTTATAAGTATGTTTTTTTTTGTGAAACCTATATGCTGTATTATTGTGCTGGGGTGGGGAGGTTAGGTGACGTGTGCCGATTTCAGATATCAGAACTTGCCTAATGTTAAGTGTCTGATATCTTGGGGGTGTGTGACGCACGTCAGCTCCCCAGCGACCACGAGGGGGGCAGCACTTGGCTCCCTATCCTCTTCTCCCCTCTCCCCAGGCAGTGAAATGGGCTACAGTTATCAGAGAATGTTGTTCTTTCTTTCATAATGTTCGTGTTGATACAGACAGTCCCGTGGTGGTTTTTACTTTCGTCTGTGACAACGGGAAGTATTTTATATCGTTAGTAGAATGTAAGATGCATTGTGGAGGGAGAGAGAATAGCGCGAGCGTGGTGGTAATATGTGCGTGCGTAGTGTGACGCACCCAGTGCGTGGCAACGCAACCTGATTGTACTCCTTGGTACTCCACTGTACCGCCACTGTGCGGTACCTCTGTACCGCTGTACCGTGCTGGCTGCCTATATTGAGTGTGACAACGTATAACTATGTTCTTTGTATCTCTGCAAAGGTCTCGTCATGTGCTAACCAGTGGTGGGTTTTGTTTTAAGCCATGTCGAGACCTTCCATTTAATATGTAGTATCAATAGAGAAGTTGATAGATAAGACAATGGGAGTTCAGAGAGAGAGAGTGAGTTGGGCTTCAGAGCGAGAGGGTAGCAATGCGCCACGCTGCCGGGGGGGTGGTTGCCAGACGTATGGACCGGTTGGCAGCATTGCGCTTATAGCTAGGTGCGACAGGGTTGGTAGTCCATTGCCGCCTGCCTATGCTGCCTGGGCTGCCCATGTTGTCGTACTGCACATTGCCTGGAGGCTCGCTTTGTGTTCCATGATCAGGTTGCCTAGAACCTTTGAGATTCTAACATCCCTTGCCCTCTCTCCCAACTTCTCACGGTTGCACTCTTTCTCTCTGACGACATTACTCTCATTTCATTCTTCTCTCTATTTAAATGCATAACCTTCCCTTGAGGTCCTAAAGGAGTTTCAGCACTCACCTCTCGTATTACTCTTAGGACAAGCATATATTTACATGTATTAGATTTAAGGGGTTAATGTGAACAGCGATCTTCTTGATGAGGATAGTTGGTGAACGTTCTACATGTTCACGAGTTATATGCCCAGCTCATCATCCAATTTGTGACTAGACTAGTGCCATGTGTAAGAGCCCGACCATGCCCAGGAGTTGTCTGTAGAGGGGCGAGGACTTAGCCTTGATTTGCCTACCGAGCCAGGAGCGAGTGTAGTACCAGAGACTACAGCTCGCTCGTAGTGCCGGTATAGTAGAGTAACGTAATTTATCTGTCCTTGTGTTCTCTGCCGTCTTTTCCTGGGTTCTCGCTTTCGGTGCTGGGACTCGTTGTTCCTGTGACTTGGCCTGCTAGCTAGAACACATGGGGATGATGAGTGGGTTATATCTTTATTTTACTATGCATTGCAGCTCTCTTTAAGTTTATGTATGTAACACTTTACAATACACATTACTCACACACAAGACAACACTATTAATACTTTCATGTATCAATTAACTGCACTGTCGTTTTGCTGCTGTGTCCGGAGTTCTGTTGCGTAGGGCGCATACGGACTCAGAGGGGAGACAGAGTGAGAGAAGCGAAGTAGCCTATGCGGTAGTAGGCTACCGGCGCAGTACTGTTGCCTGCAACCTTTTAGTTATTCCAAGTATAGATTCATTATTATAATAAGTGACTACTATTTATGTTCCTTCCATGTGTATTATTAGGTATCTACTGGATCATGAACATCTTGTATGCTACATGCTAGTGCATGTTAGTAGGGGACAGTTATTCTAGTGCACGCGCTTTCAAGTAGGCGTGTACATTTGTCATTTAGCATTTCACTGTCATACCTTTAGCCTGCTTCTATTCTACATTATTAGAGGCTTAATATTAACGTAGTTTCTTGAGTATTGCATTTCTTTAGTAATAACGTAACCTATAAATGTCTGAGGGAGTTTAGCCTCATAGCCTACCCCTGTTGTACACTTTCGCCGAGTTAAGGTACCTCGTTACCATAGACGATAACTCTGTAGGGCGTTGGTGCTTTTGTTGTCTGGAGCATATTTTGGGACTGGAATCGAGCGTGTCGTTGTCACATAAGCCATTTCTGTCCTACGATCAAGAATCCCGAATATGTATTGCCGATCCAGCCGTAACAAAATGGCGACCTTGCACAAGATTCAGTAGTATCCTATCACATGTTTTTTGGAGAACTATTCTATGCTACCTAGTAGAGCTGGCTAGAATTTTCTTGCATATTGGAGGAATTTTTATTGTGTCATTATTGTATTGGTGGACTTGCAGATTGTTTCGTTAGGGGTGTCTAGAGTAGAGTCATTCAAGCATCTTTAACATTTTGTGAGTCGAGACTGCAATTAGTAATAAGCACTTTTTTTTTTTTATGAACAGCAATTGTATAACCAGCACTATGTCTAATGACTCATCATTTACGGGGGAGGATAACACGGTACAGCCTAGTGACCAGCAAGTACAACAGATATTTAGGGAGGGGAGTGTTATAAGTGGAGAGAGGGATGCCCGGGCATTTTTGCAGACACCTTTGACCGAACAGCGCCTGCAGGCTATTGATTGTTACGGTCTTCGCTGTTTAGCCACGGTTTTGGGGCGGGACTGTCCTGACAGTTGGCCCAAGAAGAATTTGGTGGCATGTTTGTTGGGTGATGGCGATGGGGCGGTGGGTGGAGTGGGGTCTTGGGGGGTTCCCTCCAAGCCTCCATTCCACTCTACCCCTGAGCTGGGCCCTCAGCCAGCGATTCTTAGCACGATGCAGCAGGAGGGTTCTCAATGGCAAGCTGGCTTACCCGTAAACACGTCTCGGTGTGGATCCCCCATTTTGTGCTCTCCCCCCCCAGGCCTGTCTCCTGAGATGTTATTTCAGCTAGAACTAGCTAAGCTTAAGTTGCAAGAGAGTCAACAGGCTAGTATAGAACGGATTAAGCTGCAGGAGACTCAGATACAACAGGCTAGTATAGAACGCATAGAGGTTGCTAGAATCCAAGCCAATCAGGATGCAACCAGGTACCAGGCTGAAATGGATGTCGAGAAGTCTAGAGTAGAGACCACGGGGCGTCATCTCGGTGGTGGGCACCGGGTTACAGACTCACTTTCGCATTTAATTAAGTTAGTACCCGCATTTGATGAGACAGCAGTGACTGAGTTTTTTGCTCGTTTCGAAAAGAAGTGTCGTGAGTATGACTGGCCGGAGGTTAAATGGGCAGCATTAGTTTCATCACGTCTAGTGGGTAAGGGGTTGAAAGCCTACGATGCACTGTCACTGGACGAGAGTGTCGTGTATGGACTGGTGAAGGAGGCTGTGCTCCGGGCCTACGAACTGCAACCCGAAACTTATAGATTGAAGTTCCGTGGCGTGAATAAGAAGAGCGACGTCAGTTTTATGGAGCACGCACGGGACTTAACAGATGCAGGTAATAACTGGTTTCGGTCCGAGCACGCAGAGTCGGCTGAGGAAATTAAGCAACTTTTCTATCTGGAACAGTTTTACAAATGTACTGGAACCGATCTAACGCGGAACATTAAGGAAAAATGTCCCAAGACAGTAGAGGAGGCTGCCAAGATGGCAGACCTCAGATTATCATTGATTCGTGGTTGCGGTGCCGCTCAGAGGGCTGAGTCAGGGCAGAAGGGGCGCTATACCCCACCCACCAGAGTTTTCGATAATAACAAATCCTATGACACACATAACCACACTAAAAGCATTGCACCTAATAACACCTACAAACACAAGCCTCTCCCGTTTACTAAAGGTCAGGCCCCTTCTTCGCCCGCACAAGGGAAGAAGCCCATTGGGGATGTGAAATGTTACAAATGTCAGAAGCTAGGCCATTATTCACGTGAGTGCCCTAGTAACACTCCCGCTAAGCCGGTGTCATTGGTTCACAGTATCGGTGTGTCTCTGAAGGCTGCAGCAACTGCCCGGGGTAGGTTGTCAGCAGCTGAGGCACACGCGGTAAAGAAGCGTACGGAAGGCTCGACACCTGTCCGGGACACTTTCTGTAGCCATCGGGGGCACGGGTTTGTGAGCTGGGGGAGTGAACTACGGAGGGTTGACTTGCTGAGGGATACGGGGGCTTCGCAAACTTTGTTGAGGAACTTCACAGGGAAACCGATAAATGCGGCCAGAGTTGTTGTGGTGCAGGGTATAAATGCTACGAGGTCATACCCACTTGTGAGGTTGGAGTTGAGAGTGGGAGAGGTGTGCAGGGAGCTGGATGTAGGGATCGTTGAGTGTTTGCCAGTTGAGGGCGTCGACCTTCTTCTCGGCAACGACTTTGCGGTGCCCACTTCCGGGACTCCACCCTTAGTCGTTGCCGAGAGGGCGGCCGACGTGGATGGTGAGAATCGGGAATGGGTTGGGAGGTGCCAACAGGATGAGATGGCCTGTGTGGTAACCCGATCTCGCTCTGCGGCTCCTGCACAGCCTAGCACTCAACCTCGGGGACAGTGGAGGAAGGATCAGGAGAAGGTTGCTAAGGGCAGGAAAAGGGACATTGATTCTGCTGCACTTCTCGGTGATTCGGTACTTGGACCTATAATAAACACGGGAGTTGACTCTGGCCCAGATATGGGGTGTAACAAGGCAGAGTTGGGTAAGACTTCGCGTGAAGCAAGAGCTGTAGCGAGAGCCACTAAGGCAGTAGAGCCTACTAGCCGGGGTAATGTCTTATTACAAAACCATTGACGCCCAGGGACATTAGTGAGCAGCAGCTGCAAGACGCTAGCCTAGCTCGTTATAGCAATGGTGCCATAGAGTTGGAGGAAGATGGGGATGCGAAGCCGGGAGATTTCTTTAGGCTCAACAGGATATTGTACCGCAGATTTCTAGACCCCAAATCGAAGTGGGAGGGCGGTGCGAGGGTAGTAGACCAGGTGGTTGTTCCAAATAAGTATAGAGAGTCCTTATTGTGTCTGGCGCATGATGTGCCGGTGGCGGGTCATTTGGGGGTAACAAAAACATTGGCGGCATTGGGCAGGTTTTTCTGGTGGCCTGGGGTCAAGGCTGATGTCTGTGCATGGGTGGCTGGGTGTGCGACCTGCCAGACAACGGGGAAGCCTAACCAGACAATCCCGAAGGCACCTTTGTTTCCCATACCTGTCACCGGGCCTCCGTTCAGCAAAGTTGTAGTAGATTTGGTTGGCCCTTTCCCGCCTACTAGTAGTGGCAATAAATTCCTGTTGACAATCATGGATGTGGCTACGAGATACCCGGACGCATACCCCATGAGAAACGGCTCGGCAAAGGCAGTTGTTAAAAACTTATTATTGTTCTGTTCCCGTTATGGATTTCCACGTGAGGTGCAGTCAGACCAGGGGAGCAATTTTACATCCAAATTGTTCAAGCAAACCCTTCAGTTGCACGGTATATGTTCTGTAGTGTCGTCAGCCTACCATCCCGAGAGTCAGGGAGTCTTGGAGCGGTGGCACTCGACCCTGAAGAGTATGCTACGCTGTTACTGTGCAGAACATGACACTGATTGGGATTTGGGTCTGCCGTATGTTCTGTTCGCTGCACGTGAAGTCCCAGGAGAGAGCCTGGGGTTCAGTCCAAATCAACTAGTCTTTGGCCATAATGTGAGAGGACCTTTAAGTATGGTGAAAGAGATCTGGGAGGGCGAAGAGAAGCCGGGGTCTGTACTTAAATATATCCTTGAGAGCCGGGAGAGACTTATAGGTTGCATGGCAGCGGCAGGTAATAACTTGGTTAATGCACAGGCGGTCATGAAGCACCAGTATGACGCCAAGGTGAAGCTTCGGGAGTTTTCGGTGGGTCAGGAGGTAATGTTGCTTTTACCTTTGCCTGGACACCCCCTTTCTGCCAAGTTTATTGGGCCGTATGTGGTGGCTAAGAAACTGTCCGACCTTGATTATCTCGTTGCAACACCTGACCGTAGAAAAAAACATCAGTTATGTCATGTTAACCTCATGAAAGAGTATGTGAGACGCCCCTCAGAGCCTCTCACTGTCCCTGTGCTGGCCTGCAGCGGCCAGGGTGGAGAAGGAGGTGGGGACAGTCATGCTGCTGAGGAGGATAGCTGGGACTGTGTCATTTCCGCGGAACAGTGGGCGGGGAATACTGAACAAGAGGCTAGGCAAGCTGTAAGTCACCTGCCTGAGCACCAGGGTGCTGCTGTCCTAGGCCTGTTCAGGTCAT
>JBAKBP010021056.1:0-41392 GCA_037953745.1 Lithodes maja | reverse complement strand
CTGGTCCTTATAGGGTGGTGGAGGAGCTATCAGACTGGTTTACTTGGTAGCCACTCCAGACAGACGGAAGCACAATCAGTTATGTCATGTTAATCCCATGAAGGAGTATGGGAGGCACCCCCCTGAGCCTCTCACTGTGCCTGTGATGACGTTTGCAGTCAAGGTGGAGAAGGAGAACGGGACAGTCAAGCTCAGGTGGAGGATAACTGGAAGGATGAGAAGTTCAAATGGGCGCCTGAGTGTGAGAAGGTGTTTAGAGAAGTAAAACACCTGTTGTGCACTCACCCGATCCTCAGGGCCCCTGACTTTAGCCTACCTTTCCAACTAGCAACGGAGGCTAGTGGTGTGGGGGCTGGTGCCGTCCTTGTGGAAAAGGACGATGATGGGCTGGAGCATCCTGTTAGTTTCTGCTCGGAGAAGTACAATTCGGCCCAGGGGAGCTGCTCTGTTGTCGAGGAGCTGCTGGCGGTTGTACTTGCTCTGAGGCATTTCGAAGTCTGTGTTCCAGCCTATGGTCCGGTCGTTGTAGTTTACCCAGATCATCACCCTCTCAAGTTCTTGGACCAGTTTCACAATCGGAATATGAGGCTGACCAGGTGGTCACTAAGGTATTGGTATATAACCTGGACATACGCCATATTGCCGGTTGTGACAACGTGGTTGCAGATGGTCGTTCAAGGGTATATGATCCAGGGTAGATTGACACACGGGTAGCCTCCTGCTTTAGTTTTGAATAGTATTTTGCGCTTGGTGCTTGTTGGCTCGCGGTTGTAGCCCAGCGTATTGGGTCGTAAAGCAGGAGTTGAGCGTTTGGTATAGAAAAAAAACTAGGCTTGCCCCTATAGTGCAGCCGAAATAAACAAATTATAAACATAAAAATCAAATAAAAAAACTTTCTTTGATAGTTGAATTTTTTCAGTATGTTATAGCAGTAATTCTGAGTTGCACTCCTCTCAGAATGCTGGGCTAGAGAAGCTCGCTCTTGAGGACAAACTACATATAATTTAACCTATGTGTGTGGGAGGGTTATAATTTTGAAAAATGTTTTGTTGAAGAACTGTGCCAGATATTTTACTGCCGCTGGGTGATGGGAAGTGGAGATACAGCATGGGTTCTAACCATCAGATTTTTGTGAGCCTTGGGGCCTCTGAGAAAAAATCTTGGGGGGGGGGGGGGTGACGTTGACCACTCCGTTAGAACCGCATGGCTGTCCTACAGTGACTCACTAGGATCGCCAGGGCAGTGGATGGGGCTACAGTTTATGTATTAGCGTGTGCTTTATTTCATATGAAAGCTCGTGTCATGGGCAGTCCAGAAAGGCTCTTTGTTTTCGCCCATGTCAAGGCTTTATATATTTAATTGTAAAGTATATGTTTTATCATTAACTAGTAATGATGGGATCTGGGAGAGAGAGAGAGAGTAGAACAGAGTGAGAGGGGGCGCGCAGTGTTTTTTGTCCCGCTCGATGACGTCACGGCTGGCTGCCTCGCGGGGGTTGGTGGAGAGAGGCCCTTACCATGCTGCGAGCTCTTGCTAGTGGTTAGACGACTTGTAACCGCTGTTTTCCACGCGGCTCGAGCTAGTGCGAGTATATATACAGTTCCTCGCCACTCTCTCCCTCAGATCTGGTTTCTAGAACACACCCATCTTTTTTCCCTTGCTATCTATCCCCACTCCGTACCTGAGAATCTTTTCCTCTGCCTATCTCTCTCATTTTCCATATCTTTCACCACCTTTTATTAATATTATACCCCCTCTGGTTAACTCTGCAAAATCAGCTTGATGCTGGCCAGTTGTATTGTGTGTTAAGGTCTGATATAGCCTGTGTATGTTAGTTGTTAAGACAAGTGGATCACGAAGCATTGGTTGGCTTTCATATTGCCGCTTCCTATAATTATTAGTGTTCTGCTGGATTAGATAATGCTAGACTAGGAGTCTGATATTATAGGTATTGTTTCCTATGAGTGCTGGCTTCAGTTAAAAGCGGCACGACATACCTGAGAACTGGAGTTGATTGAGTAAATTCTAGTCTGTGTGCCATTGAGAGTAGAGCATGCACGAATGAGGGCTTTTTGCCTATACCATTCTGCACTGTTCTAGTCTCGATTGTTTGTCTGAGGTACGCCAGGAGAACGCTTAATACTTCGGTATTAAGGTTTCTCAAGAGAGCTACCCTTCATTATAACGTAATATTTGACGCACAGACTTGAGATTTGCACTAGGCTATGCAGCATGCCATGCGCACCAGTATCTCGTATCATTGACTCTAGCTAGACTTTATCAGTCACAGTAGACTAAGTATATTAACCTAATTACTCTTTTTATGCATACCCATACCCATACACAAGCATTTCGCAGCCTAGTTTGATGTATTGAGACACAAACGACTTAGGCTCTTTTTGTTGATAGGAATACTGCATTGTCGTGGCGATTATTATTAGTGTTGTAGTGTTTAGGATATTCTTGGCTCCGACGGCATTATATATTCTGCCTTTTTGTGTGCATAGCCTGCACAAGCATTGTTCCGCTGCCTGCCTTTTTGGGTTCCATTTCCGATACGAGCATCTTTATAGCATCTAACATTTAAAGAAGATTCCTTGTTAGTGTTGAAGGACTTTAGTGCACTTTCTTTCATGCAGGAGTGCCTGACATTTATTGATTAAAGTAACGTAAGCTGTAACTTCTCTTACCACCTTACTTTGCATACCATAACCAAGCACCTTCGGTTATAGGTAGTAATAGGCTGTTTTCACATAACATTAAGCCTAGAGTAGACGCACATTTATTGAGAGTTTGATAGCCTATTATTGCATATAGAACTCTGTAGAGTATTTGTGTTCTTTGTTCACTGGGAATATACATCAGAGGTTGGATCTAGCGCTTTCCGTTGTAGCATTTATGCCATTACTAGTCCAATGAATAAGAGCCCTGATATATTTGAACCCCAGTCGTAACAACAGTTTCTCATTTGTTATCACCTGAAACGAAGTGGCCGGACTCTCCTATTCTAGTGAGCTGGCAGGGTTTCGAACCCTTCGATTTCTCCTTTGACTGGGTCCATTCCCATAGCTTGGTACTGTCTTTGATTCTACCAATCTTTAGATATGATACGTTTTAATTAGGTCTGTGTTCTGCATTTGTTCATCAGCTTTTTTTTTTTTTTTTTTTTTTTCTATATTCCAACTACTCCCTCTCGGGCATAGGCTGAGAGCCTGTACATTCGACCGCTCAACACGGTGAAGCCCGTGAGTCTTGTTCCAGTCTGGGAGTGAGACATGTGAAGCATCCATCATGGCACGAAGCAGCTCCATCTCTGAAGCTGCTGGTTGCTTCGCTCAAGCGCTTCACCGTCTCACCCTCCAGACTCAGACCCTCACTCTCAGAACGCCACCTATTGAGCAGTGAACTCACTAGGCATTGTCCCCCTGTAACATATTTTGAATATGGGAATATTCATACAGTGTTATTTAATCAGGGAACAATGAGGGTATTTTTTTGGCATTTCGGTGGGCTTGTGGTAATGCACTGATACTAGGTACAGCACAAATTCAATCCCAATAATATCTTCCCATTGACATATCGGGATTTGAACCCGGGTCCATTGGATTACCAATCCAGTGGCATGACCACTCCACCACACCTCCCCTATCTATCCCCTAGGCTACCATCTTAATTTCGGTTGCTGTAATTAGTTTTCCTAACTGTATTTCCCCTGTCTTCAACCTTAAAAGTTCCAGTATTTTGATTCCCTCCCATTAACACTATCTGCTGCAACGTCTGGGGGTTATTGTGATATTGTACTTAATTATCATTTAGGTTTTCATTGCTCTTGCCATATTCAAGCAACGTATTATCTCCAAACACTCTTCAAACTAAAAAAAAACGAATCTCCGCAGACCCACTGTAAACTAAATATTGCCATTGTCATTAATAAATAATTGTCCCGGCCAAAGGCTGGTTTCTCCTAAAATGCAAGTATGCTATCGCTCGCCATAAAACATCGATACCTGAATGGACTGAGGTGTCTTAAACAAGCCAAACAATTAAGGTGAATGTATATTCAATCTCTACACTAATGATGTGAAAACAGAGGATATAAAAAAGACCCGTCTTCCGTCATAGGGTAAGTATTATTATTCGCCCCACTCTCATAAATATAACTCTACCATTAATGATCTTGCCTACTTCCATTAGTCCCTCCCCCTCCACCGCCACTTCTGACACAGTATCTCCATTAACTATGCCTTTCAGTAATGGTTCAAACTTGACCTTTATTGATCCATCCAATTGATATATTACAGCACACTTTCGTTGGTCTTGTTATACTTCCCTGTTCCTCCATTTTACTCTCTCTCTCTCTCTCACTCTCACTCTCACTCTCTCTCTCTCTCTCTCTCTCTCTCTCTCTCTCTCTCTCTCTCTCTCTCTCTGCTGTGCACTGCCTTTCTTCCACTTGTATTTATATCTAGTTCTGCTAAGTTTATAACAATTAAGTCCCGACAACGTCGCTTGGATCGAAAGATTTTGTGATAGATAGATAGATAGATAGATAGATAGATAGAGAGACAGATAGCCTAGATAGATAGATAGATGGATGGATTGATATTTATGTATAATATTCAAATATTGCATTGCATTATTCTTGTACGTGAATATCCATGCTGTTTTGGTAAGGGCCCTGGGTGTGTACCTTCTTATTGTTACCAGCTATGTTGATCCCTCAGAGACTCGTTAGCCCACCACGGCCGACTCACTCTTTACACACTATCATACTCGGGATCTTGACCATGTTAAGTCTCTTTGTCTGTTGCTGCCATGTTTGACCTGTTTGTTTATGACTCCTGACGTGAACCAACTTGAACCAACTTTTAATGTAGACGAGTGTACGATTTATTTCCAAAATTGTCCACAGTTGAAACTACTTGCATGCAGTAGATAAATATATACAAAACACGATTATGTTTTTATAATTGTTGTAAATTTCATATTTTCCGATATATCAACTTATACTATAGCCTACTCTGATAGTGCGTGACGTGATAATCATAGATGTGGTAATTATTGACCTTTGTTAATTAATTGTAAACTAGTATAGTCATGGCAAATTGATATTGTAGCAGATTGATTGCTGCATTTGTTTTAACTTATTTTCTTTTCAGTTTGAGAATTGTTGTATAAATTTTAGTTACATGCAAACAGATATTTCTATTCACCTACAATTATATGTTGTATGAAAACACATTACAATCACACTACACCCACACACACATACGCACACTCTAATGAATTACCTTCCAAAATAAGAAAAGTTTGCGAGTCCCTGACCAAACACAGCGGGATTTGCATAATTTGGGTTTCTGGCCCTGCTGTTGCCCTAATTAACAAAAATATATTTGCTGGTCAGATGCAACTTCAGTTTTTCTGTAATTAAAAACAAAATGTTGATTAATTTTGTTACTTTTACTTACTTGCTATATTTTCGAATTTAACAAAACCATGAACTAAGCAATATTTTACCACTGTACTCATATAAGGCTTCATGATTATTACTATTTTGTTATTAAATTTCCAATATTAAACACCTTTTCTTCAATAATATATTTTGTAAACAATAAAGCATATTATTATACACTTCATTGACACGTCTTCCTTTACTTTCAACAATAACCTATAATAGAATTAGTATTTTGCTTGTTATTGGATTCCCTACATTTTCTTTATATATATATATATATATATATATATATATATATATATATAATATATATATATATATATACAGTATATATATATATACAGTATATATATATATATATATATATATATATATATATATATATATATATATATATATACTTACTTACGGGAGCCCACCTCGCTTTTTTTTATCTCTCTCTTCCTCTCTTTTTGGCTTGTATCCATTCGGCCCCTTTCAGCTTACTGTTTTAAGACGTTTACCCCCATCCAGGTGTCAATATTTTCCTGGCGAGCGGTAGCGAGCCAGCATATATTTATTTTTGTCCTGACAGCAAGTTAAATTTGTACATTTTTCGATGGAAAAATTTCTCCGGCAAAGCCGGATATCTCCATACAATGCTGGCTCGCTGTCGCTCGCCAGGAAGAAATTGACACCTGGATGGGGATAAGCGTCTTAAAATAGTTGGCTGAATGGGGCCGAATGGATACAAGCCAGGGAAAGAGAGTAAAGGAGAGAAAGATGAAAAAAGCCGGTGACCCCCCTTAAATTTCTGGTAACAGCATCGAACCATTAATTTCCGCATCCTGCAGCTCCTATCCACAATTAATTATGTTTCAAATGTTTCAAATATAAGCTATATGGCATTTAATGTTCGAGGTGCGGGAAGAGAGAGAGAGAGAGAGAGTGAGAGAGAGAGAGAGATTGGCGTACAAGATATTCACAGCTTTCTGTCACACATGTTAGTTTTCTTCCAAGACAAGCTCCAGTAGGCGGAGGTGAGAGCGTCTTTGTTGAAATTAATGTATTGGTGTATATTTTTCCCTACATGGTTACCCTTAAGGGAGCCCACCTCGCTTTTGTTCTCTTTCTCTCCCTCTCTCTCTTTGCTTGTTACATTAGGCCCCATTCAGCCTACTGTTTTAAGACGTTTACCCCCATCCAGGTGTCAATATTTTTCCTGGTGAGTGGTAGCGAGCCAGCATATACTGTATATATTTTTGTTTTGACAGCAAGCTAAATTTTTACATTTTTCGATAGAAAAATGTCTCCGGCCAATCCGGATTTCTCCATACAACGCTGGCTCGCTATCGCTCGCCAGGAAGAAATCGACACCTGGATGGTGGAAAACGTCTTAAACCAGTTGGCTGAATGAGGCTGAATGGATACAAGCCAGAGAAAGAGAGAAAGGATAGAAAAAGAAAAACAGCAGGTGACCCCCTTAAATTAAGAAAAGTGAACGAAAAGTGTCAAAGTATTGTAATGTTCTAGTGTTGGCCTCGGAAACGAATCACGCATTTAAGAGGGGGTCACCGTTTTTTTTTTTATCTTTCTCTCTTTTTCTCTCTTTCCCTGGCTTGTATCCATTCGGCCCCCATTTCAGCCAACTGTTCTAAGACGTTTATCCCCATCCAGGTGTTGATTTCTTTCTGGCGAGCGATAGCGAGCCAGCATTGTATCTTCGCCGGAGAAATTTGTCTATAGAAAAATGTACAAATTTAGCTTGCTGTCAAAACAAAAATATTTATATGCTGGCTCGCTACCTCTCGCCAGGAAAACATGGACACCTGGATGGGGTAAACGTCTTAAAACAGTAGGCTGAATGGGGCCGAATGGATGCAAGCCAAAGAGAGAGGCAGAGAAAGAGAAAAAACAGCGAGGTGGGCTCCCTTAACTAGGGTTTGGGCCCCTTTTCCATTACATTAAGCGGGTAAGTTCATTTAATGGTCAATATATTGGTTTGTTTATTATTTATTTAGATTCCACCTTACCTCTTAGGTGGCGGGCTTCATTTTCTATGCTCTCTTATCCATTTGATGTCCTTCCTGATCTATTTGTCCCTCTCTTTCTCTATCCTCCCTCCCTAATTCCCATATTTTTCTATTATTATTCTATCCTCTCTATCATATTACCGGTGTTACACGAGCCCTTTTTCGAACAATTTTACGGGCAATTATGGTCTGGAAGCTTACAAAATTACACTTTATTAGAATTCAGCCGCCTAACATAATCTACCTTCCGTTTAGTTACCGATACCAGTGCGAAAATGTCCCGAAATAATAAGAGAACAAACTTGCTCATGGAAAATTGACGGAAAAAGCTCTCGTGTGACAGCGCCTTATGTAAGGATGTAAGGTTTTCCGCACACATCCATATATCCATTACCTATTTTACCTTGAACTTTCCAGTAACTCAAGTTTGTTAATGCATTATAAAACATAGCTTTATTTTGTTATATAGATAGTTATATACTGTAGTGCCGGTACGTGTTCACTACTTTGCTTTCATTAAACATACTACTCTCGTTCTCCATGTTTTCAAAACCTTCCCCATACTATCTATTATATCCACTGTATAACTATTCAAGGATCTTGTTTGTATCCCCTTTCATTTATTGACGGAAATTAACAAATGCAAATGACCCGAACTCCAACCTAAATGTACTGCGAAATATACTCGATTGGGTTCTAAAATAATTTCAAATGCCAGTGTGTGTGTGTGTGGTGTGTGTGTGTGTGTGTGTGTGTGTGTGTGTGTGTGTGTTATAAAAAAAGTAGTTAAGTAATTGTAATTTGACTTATTCATATCATAAACTAATGCATTATCAGTTGTAAAAACGCTTACATAGTAAACTCGTATGTCTCTTGGTAGAGAGCAAATAAGCTCTCTCAGATTACTATCACCAGATAGATAAAACTTAGGGGGGATGCGCAGGTTTTCTGGACCACTTTCTCCCTCATGTTTAGCCCCATTAGTTGTCAGACGTTAAGATGTTTGCCCCATTAGTTAGTCGATTTTAAGATCTTTCGCCCCATTTCTTTGTCAATCTTTAGACCTTTCGTGCTATTTAGGTGTCGATTTTTTCCCTGGCGAACGATAGTGAGCCTGTAATGTTGGAAGAATTATTCTACCCAAAAATGTACCAATTAATCTAGAAGGGGGATCTAATGGATGTTTTTTTAATTTGATGGAGGTCTAGGGAGGAAACTAGAAAATACATGCAAACATCGCCAAAAAGTGAACCATCCCCCCTTAAGAAAAAATCAATATATTAGATAATCCTAGTCCAGTACTATAATTTCACATTTGTATTAACCGTGTACATATTTTGTTTTACCCAAGTTTACACACTGACAATTTCGAGGCACAATACATCAACAAGGGTGGAAAACAATTATTTCCAAGTACACTAAAGGAACACATCCATTGACTGGAATACATTTCAGGAAATATTTGAATATACTGTATATGACTGACACAAAATATTCCATGGTTTTATTTAGGAGTCCAACATTTTTCTCTCACAGGACGCATTCTTAAAAATAGTGTTTGGTATTCACTACAGACTACGATAGGTATTTGCATTTCAATAGTTCCTAAAATGGTTACTTTCACAGAGAAGTATTGGTTGATATGTTGGCACTATTGGCTATCAAAATTGCTTTTCAAATAACATGTTTCGTAGAATGAGGGAACAAGATAAATAATTATGAGGAATATAATCAAGGAAGGGCAGCTAGATAGTTGTATCCAATCATACGAAATCCTTGATAAGTTGCAACACAGCCAAACGAATAATCTAGTAAAATGTTATTGAGATGAAAGTGATAGAAGGAGGGCAGGTGTGAAGAATATGAAGGAGGAACGGTGGAGAGATGAGTGGAAGATGGGAGAGTACAAAGGAGTACAAAGGAGTACAAAGGAAATCAAGCAACAAGAGGTCTAGTGACCCCTCTAGGCTGCTTTTCTTCCATAACACTAAGGATCAAATGTCCAAACAGTGGTTTAGAGTGGGTAAGGAAAATTGGAAAGGGAACTACTGCCCTGGAACTAATGTCCGTGACAGGATTAGGATGTTAGTAGGGAACAGATGGGTTAGTGTTCGTATATCTGGGAAAAAGAGAGTAACGTCTTAGTAATATTTATACGCAATAATCCTTGATGAATTTGAGGGGGGAATAAAATAAAGTTATTAATTTACAAACGCAGTCAGTCGCGGGTTTGATGCAAGATATTTGTCTAGGCGAAGTTTAAATGAATCAACGGTGCTGCAGTCTATAATGTCTCGGGGAAGCCCATTCCACAAGGAGAGGAGATGAGAGGAAAGTGGGCGAGGGGGGTGGAGGAGTTGAGAGAAAGGTGGGGGAGGAATAGGAGATGAGAGGAAGGTGAGGGAGGGGATAGGAGAGGATGTGAGATGGATTGGACGAGAGTTAAGGATGGGGAGGGGGGGGGGTGAGAAGAAGATAGGAGAGGGAGAGAGGAGAGAGGGAGATAAGGAGTAGTAACTTAGGAGGAAGGGAGAGGGCTGAGACAAAGGTAGGAGAGGAAGATGAGGAGAGAGGAATGTGGGGAAGGGAATTAGGGATGAGAGGAAGGTGGGACAGACGGTAAAAGGACGCATTTTTGATGTTACTCCCTAAATAGAGCTCCGATTTGAAATGTAACTAAAGAAAATACTACAATATTACAAGCACATTCAACTTGTTCATTTGTATATTTTTAACAATAATAATTATTTGAGTAAGATGATACATTTAGCCCCTTCTGTTCATATCCTAAGAAAAATAACAACTTATTTTAGTCAAACAATGAAATACCGAATAGGCCTACGCTGGTATATACAGTATATTAAAATACGCAAGGCGTATTTTCCATCTCCTGATTGCAGGGCTGATTAGCATTCTAAAACAACGCCTTCGTAAGAAATTGTGTGATAGAACATTGTAATGAAGGAAGTTACAAATATTGAAGATATTTCGTTAATGAGTTTGTGATTGCGCGCTCGCGCGCGCGTGTGAGAGAGAGAGAGAGAGAGAGAGAGAGAGAGAGAGAGAGAGAGAGAGAGAGAGAGGGGGGGGGGGATATCTTATGTATGTAAGATTTCTCCTGAATTTCCTCCCTTTAACCCTTGCTGTTATATTTCCTGTTTCTGTCCCATGTGATTCCACCGCCCACCCCACCCCCACTCCCCCCTCCCATCCATGGCTGAGAGTCTCCTTGCGATGTGTTATATTCTAGCTATATTAAAACGACATTGTGTAGATTAAGAAGGATCTGTGGTTTTACAAATGGTTAAGTGAGATAGTTCCGAAGCCTGTTAATTACTGGTGGCCCTTTTTTAAACTGAATAAAATCGTCTAATCGTAGCCAGAGTAAAGTTCAAAGCATGACATCGGTACTGAAAGGGATGGGCCTATGGTGAGTGTTGGTTACCTGAGCCAGGTATGAAACCCGGGACCTGAGAACTGACAACCCTTTCACCAGTCAATAACCCTTTCATGATCCGATTACGCATTTTTGTTTCTGCTTTCTGGTTATTATTAGACGATTGTGTTCCGATTTGGAAAGGTATATGGATGTTAGAGTTTTAATTGAGATATTCGTTACCCTTTCAATTCCAACAGATCCTTCCTATTTTTTTATTTTTTTATTTTTTTTTTCTATATTCCAATACTCCCTCTCGGGCATAGGCTCAGAGCCTGTACATTCCACCGCTCAGCACGGTGAAGCGGTGAAGCCCGTGAGGTCTTGTTCCAGTCTGGGGAGTGAGACATGTGAAGCATCCATCATGGCTCGAAGCAGCTCCATCTCTGAAGCGGCCGGTTGCTTCGCTCAAGTGCTTCACCGTCTCACCCTCCAGACTCAGACCCTCACTCTCAGAACGCCACCTATTGAGCAGTGAACTCACTAGGCATTGTCCCCCTGTAACATATTTTGAATATGGGAATAATTATGCATACAGTGTTATTTAATCAGGGAACAATGAGTTTTTTGTTTTGGCATTTCGGTGGGCTTTGTGGTAATGCACTGATACTAGGTGCAGCACAAATTCAATCCCAATAATATCTTCCCATTGACATATCGGGATTTGAACCCTGGTCCATTGGATTACCAATCCAGTGGCCTATTCCTACTCAGTCGTCTCTTTCTTATTAACTTCACGCCATCTTTTTATCTCAAGGGACTGGGGTTCTCGCAGAGAGTCTCCAGTCCTGATATTATTCTTGACTTACAGTGTGCTGGCTTAATAATTCAATAGGGTTGATAGCCTCTGAAGTCCTATTTTAACTAATATTTTTATCTCTTTCTTTACTTCTCAACTTACTCTTCCTTTATCTAAATTACTCTTCTCTCCTACTTTACTCCAACCACCCAGGTCCCACCAAACTTGTGTTGTCAATTTAGTTACTTCCCACTAGATCTATAGGTGTTTACTTCGGTCTAGAGGCAAATTTATACATCTAGCGAATTGAATTCTAGCGATATTCTGGAGATTTAAGCCATTTTAAAGTGCTATTCTAGATATTGTGGAATTATTTTAGCGATTTCTGCTTTTACTTACTATTTAGCGTACTTGATTTGGTATCCCTACCGGCCAAACCATATACTCCTGCCTCTCATCTCTCTCTCAAATTGTCCATGTTTCTCTTTTCCTGGAAAGTTTCCAATAACCCAGCCTTGTCCCCAATTTGTGTCCGCATATATTCTGAGAATCGTGTTTCTATAATCCCTCGCAAGTTCTGTTTTCTGCTTTCATTAATAGAGTCCTTTAAAATTTACTTGTTTTTGTCTTGTATTATACTAAGAAACCCAAGTGAGAGGCCGAAAAGTAATATATGGTGAAATGAGCACAATAAAGGGATATTATTAGAGATGAAGTGATTTTTTAACCCATTCTGCACCAGCGACGTCTTTTAAATTTGATTTTAGCTATATTTAGACGATTTTGTGCAGTTTAACGCCTTAAGAGCGGGTGGTGTGTATTTTACACCGTACCGCACAGCGTTTTTTTTTTACCCTAAATAGGGTTGTTTCCGTGCTCATTTTCATGCATAAACAAGACCCAGAGTGTAAAACAAGTATCTATCCCTGAAAGGGCGTAAACAGAGCTTTCCAATGACACCCGAACCAACCTTGTATGACCGCTGGTTCTCTTGCAACGATCGTGCAACACGAGTGCAAAAACCCTAAAATAAGGTAATTTCCGTACATAATTCCCTGTGTAGCGAGTGAGAAAGGGGGGAGAAGGGTGGGATACAGTTCAGTAGGTCCACGGTGGTCGTGGGGAGCGGTCATAAGGTTACTACGCTCGTCCCACCGCTCAGCTCTCTCTCTAAGCAACATTACGTGCTGAAAATGGCACTCGACAGCTGTCGTGCACCGCCACATAGTCCAAATTTATTTCACTCGACATATGTTGCGCGCCGCCAGTTAAGGGTTAAGTATGTATCTGTGGTGGTAAAAATTATAAGGCGAGATAGTTAAAAGCCTGTTAATTGCTGGTGGCCCGTTTAACACTGAATACAATTGTCTAATAGTAGCCAGAGTGAAGTTAAAAGGACGACAGGGGTACTGAATGTGTTATCAAAACAATCCACTCATACCCTTTCGGGAAATATTAATAATTTAACATAATGAGATATAGACAGATCCCCCAATTTTACTGGTGATATTTAAGTAACACCCCGTTCTTAACATTAATCATCAATTACAAACCCCAATGCACTTGAATAAACTAGTGAAAGCATATAATATAATATAATATAAGTTGTAGACGTAATATCTTACCACCCTCAACTAAACTCCTCCCTGGGATTTGTCTGCGTAATGTTTTCTTTCCTCGACGGTTTGTCCCGACTCCGTTTCTGACTTCCTTGTTTACGTTTGTTTTTTTATGGTCTCGGCCACATTTTATCCAACTTACCGTCTTCCTGGAAATTGTGTTTGTTTGTGTTCTCTATGTGTTTACGTGTTGTTTTATTTGTTGGGTCATGTGTGTCTGTCTGTAACCCAGCCTACATAGTTATTTATTGTGGTATATTCTACATGATCGTCCGGAGGAAAATTTAATTAAATAACAAAAAAATCTCTCACACACTGCCGCCCTTTCACCCTTATACATGCTCTTCACGGAGTAGTTGGTAAGTTGTTTTCATCAATTTTCCAACTACTCCGTATATTCTCAGTTCATTCCACAAACCTCCTCCATTAACTTTATCTACCAAGTCCATACAGCCTCTATTCACTTTCTAAACCCGCCCTGCTCCTCATTTACCCATGTTACCGTTTTTACTTTTACTCCTTTGATCACCACCCTGCAGTACATCTTCCCTACTATGATTACCACATACTGTACTCCTCTCTCCCCTTTACCCTTACGGGGGACTTTTACCTGATTCCTAGTCTTCAGGCACACATCAATTCTCCCAGTCTAGACTACACAATTGCCGTACCCATTCAATCACTATGTCAACACCATATTTAAGGGGGTAATGCTTGGTTTTTGGTCTATATACAGTATTTATTTATTTATTTATTTATTTGTTAGTGTCCTCGCTAAACCTCCATCAAACTTAGAAAAACACCCCCTAGACCCCCTTAAAACACCCCCTAGACCCCCTTAAAACCCCCCCTAGACCCCCTTAAAACACCCCCTTGACCCCCTTAAAACACCCCCTAGACCCCCTTAAAACACCCCCTAGACCCCCTTAAAACACCCCCTAGACCCCCTTAAAACACCCCCTAGACCCCCTTAAAACCCCCCCTTGACCCCCTTAAAACACCCCCTAGACCCCCTTAAAACACCCCCTAGACCCCCTTAAAACACCCCCTAGACCCCCTTTTATGATTTGTTTTTTAATTTTTCGGTAGAAAAATATCCCGGCCGGAGGCCAGTCCTATTTAAAATTAGAGGCTCGTTATCGCTTGCAAGGAAAACAATCGACACCTAAAGGGCACAAAAGCTATAAATATTGACAAAATGAGGCGAAAGGTCTCAAAATCGCCAAACTAACGGAACGAACGTCTTATAACCTCAAAACTAATATGCTAAACATGAGGGAGAAGGGGGTTCAGAAAAAGCGAGTACTACCCCCTTAAGCATATCAGCACACACTCTATCCATCCCTGATGCTGTAGTACCAATAACATTTGAAAACGTATTTACATAATGCAAATATCTGTACATCCTTCGTAATATTTACTACTACTGTACTTGTAGTCTTTCTTGGCAACAAAATATTAAACTACAAAACCTTTATAATTTAATACTGAGTGTATCAGCTGTTTATATGATAGTCATACTATTATGTGTCAGTCTCTCTCGTGCATATGTTCTGTCTCTCTCTTTTGCGTGAATGGTAGAGTATAATCTAATTAATTATTTTCACTCCCAACACCAAACACCTCCCAATGAAATTAATGAAAGCATGTGATTCTCCCCGGATATAAGAAACATACTTCGTAATTAGTAAGATTTATTCATTAAGGGGGTAGTGCTTGTTTTTTGGTCTAATTTTTTAATGAATTCATTTATTTTTTAGTTACCTCGCCTGACATAAATCAAGCTTAAAAAGACACCCTCTAGATCCCCTTTCAAGGTAAATTTGTAAATTTTTCGGTAGAAAAATTTCCTGGCCAAAGGCCGATTCCTCTTAAAATTACAGGCTCGTTATCGCTCGGCAGGAAAAAATAGACACCTACAGTATATGGCACGAAAGGTCTTAATATTGACAAAGCAATGGGGTGAAAGGTCTCAAAATCACCAAACAAATGGAAAGAACGTCATAAAATCTCAAAACTAATATGCTACACATGAGGAAGAACGGGATCCAGAAAAAGCGACTACTTCCCCCTTAACCCAAAGAACTTGGTGGACTGTAAAGCAAAGCGAAGTGACCAACACAGTCCAATGAACCAGCTGGCAAGGGGACCAAGGCATCAAGGGGCGAACAGGAACACTATCATTAAGGGGGCCCACCTCGTTTTTTCTCTCTCTCTCTCCCTCCTATCTCTGGGTTGTATTCATTCGGCCCCATGCAGCCTACTGTTTTAAGACGTTTACCCCCATCCAGGTGTCGATTTTTCCTGGCGAGCGGTAGCGAGCCAGCATATTTTATATAATGTTTTTGTTAGCATCCTAAATTTGTACATTTTTCGATAGAATTTTTTTTCCAACGAAGCCGGATTTCTCCATACAATGCTGGCTAGGCGAGCGATAATCGACACCTGGATGGTGATAATCGTGTTAAAACGGTAGGCTGAATGGGGCCGAGTCCAGAGAAAAGGAGAGAGAAAAAGCAGGTGACCCCCCTTAACCTGAAAATAGCCTCTAAGGACGGTGGTACATTACAGGCCCCTGAGGAGAACTAGAAGAGATCTGAGGAAGGCTTGCCAGAGCCGTGTCATTACCCTAAGAGTCCACTGAAACTTTAAGGGGGTCACCGGCTTTTTGTCTCTTTCTCTCCTTTTCTCTCTTTCCCTGGCTTGTATCCATTCGGTCCCATTCAGCCAACTGTTTTAAGACGTTTATCCCCATCCAGGTGTCGATTTCTTCCTGGCGAGCGATAGCGAGCCAGCATTGTATGGAAAAATCCGGCTTCGCCGGAGACATTTTTCTATTGAGAAATGTACAAATTTAGCTTGCTGTCAAAACAAATATATATATATATATATATATATATATATATATATATATATATATATATATATATATGCAGGCTCGCTACCGCTCGCCAGGAAAATATTGACACCTGGATGGGGGTAAACGTCTTAAAACAGTAGGCTGAATGGATACAAGCCAAAGAGAGAGGGAGAGAAAGAAAAAAAAAAGCGAGGTGGGATCCCTTAATGGCGGTAGAGAACAAGTAAAAGGAAAATGTTAACCCTTTGTGTACCGTCGACATCCTATTTATATTGTTCTGGCTACTACTAATCGAGTTTATTCAGTATAAGAAGGATCTTTAACCATTATAAGACTTTCAACTATCGCAATCAACCCTTTTAACTACTACAGATTCTCTCTAAGCTGCATAAGGGGTATTTTGGAAACTGGACAAGATTTTTGTTTTACTAATACTCTCTCTCTCTCTCTCTCTCTCTCTCTCCTCTCTCTCTCTCTCTCTCTCTCTCTCTCTCTCTCTCTCTCTCTCCAGTATGTACAACGTAAGTATGTGTGTATAATGCAACATATATGAAAATATACTCCAGAATTAAACAGAATTAAAGTATATTAGCTGTAGTGTACACCAGAAGGCAGGAAACAAAATGGTGAACACGTTTAAAATGTGAACATTGTGGTGCAACGAAAATATACGGCCGACTACCGCTTTTAATTTATTTTATGGTTTCATAAAACCAAATTCTGAAAAGGCAGTAGTATAAAATTAATATATGCGCCGGTCTCTCTTTCTCTCTCTCTCTCTCTCTATCTATCTCTCTCCCATTAACCCTTTGAATACCAGCGACGTGTGTTATATTATATTCTAGCTATATTCAGACGATATTATGCAGCTTAGGAAGGCTCTGCGGTAGTTAAAAGGCAGTTTGAAGCCTTATTATTGCTAGAGAGGTCCTTCCCAAGAAATCGTCTAATAGTCGCCATAATAGGATGAAAAGGACGTCCCTGGTACTCAATGGGTTAACCCTGACAAACTGACCAGCCACCATCAGTCACGCACGGTGTTATTGTATCCTACAGACTGGCGATAGTTTGTATCAAAGTCGTGACGGGAACACCAACAACACCAATAACGACCAGAAGATAAAACGTTTGGCTTGTAAGTCTGGAGGGTGGTTATATAGTTTAGAGGTTGTAGTGACACGTTTATAGTTAAATGTACTATAGATCAAGTGTAGGGGTTATAGGTTGTAGTTCTTAGTGTAGGTAAATGTACTATAGATCAAGTGTAGGGGTTATAGGTTGTTGTTCTTAGTGTAGGTAAATGTACTATAGATCAAGTGTAGGGGTTATAGGTTGTTGTTCTTACTGTAGGTAAATGTACTATAGATCAAGTGTAGGGGTTATAGGTTGTAGTTCTTAGTGTAGGTGAATGTACTATAGATCAAGTGTAGGGGTTATAGGTTGTTGTTCTTAGTGTAGGTAAATGTACTATAGATCAAGTGTAGGGGTTATAGGTTGTTGTTCTTACTGTAGGTAAATGTACTATAGATCAACTGTAGGGGTTAAAGGTTGTTGTTCTTAGTGTAGGTAAATGTACTATAGATCAAGTGTAGGGGTTATAGGTTGTTGTTCTTAGTGTAGGTAAATGTACTATAGATCAAGTGTAGGGGTTATAGGTTGTTGTTCTTTGTGTAGGTAAATGCACTATATATCAAGTGTAGGGGTTATAGGTTGTTGTTCTTAGTGTAGGTAAATGTACTATAGATCAAGTGTAGGGGTTATAGGTTGTTGTTCTTTGTGTAGGTAAATGCACTATATATCAAGTGTAGGGGTTATAGGTTGTTGTTCTTAGTGTAGGTGAATGTACTATAGATCAAGTGTAGGGGTTATAGGTTGTTATTAGTGTAGGTAAATGTACTATAGATCAAGTGTAGGGGTTATAGGTTGTTGTTCTTACTGTAGGTAAATGTACTATAGATCAAGTGTAGGGGTTATAGGTTGTAGTTCTTAGTGTAGGTAAATGTACTATAGATCAAGTGTAGGGGTTATAGGTTGTTGTTCTTAGTGTAGGTAAATGTATTATAGATCAAGTGTAGGGGTTATAGGTTGTTGTTCTTAGTGTAGGTACATGTACTATGGATCAAGTGTAGGGGTTATAGGTTGTTGTACTTAGTGTAGGTAAATGTACTATGGATCAAGTGTAGGGGTTATAGTTGTTGTTCTTAGTGTAGGTAAATGTACTATAGATCAAGTGTAGGGGTTATAGGTTGTTGTTCTTAGTGTAGGTAAATGTACTATAGATCAAGTGTAGGGGTTATAGGTTGTTGTTCTTAGTGTAGGTAAATGTATTATAGATCAAGTGTAGGGGTTATAGGTTGTTGTTCTTAGTGTAGGTAAATGTACTATGGATCAAGTGTAGGGGTTATAGGTTGTTGTTCTTAGTGTAGGTAAATGTACTATAGATCAAGTGTAGGGGTTATAGGTTGTTGTTCTTAGTGTAGGTAAATGTACTATAGATCAAGTGTAGGGGTTATAGGTTGTTGTTCTTTGTGTAGGTAAATGCACTATAGATCAAGTGTAGGGGTTATAGGTTGTTGTTCTTAGTGTAGGTGAATGTACTATAGATCAAGTGTAGGGGTTATAGGTTGTTGTTATTAGTGTAGGTAAATGTACTATAGATCAAGTGTAGGGGTTATAGGTTGTTGTTCTTACTGTAGGTAAATGTACTATAGATCAAGTGTAGGGGTTATAGGTTGTAGTTCTTAGTGTAGGTAAATGTACTATAGATCAAGTGTAGGGGTTATAGGTTGTTGTTCTTAGTGTAGGTAAATGTACTATAGATCAAGTGTAGGGGTTATAGGTTGTAGTTCTTAGTGTAGGTAAATGTACTATAGATCAAGTGTAGGGGTTATAGGTTGTTGTTCTTAGTGTAGGTAAATGTACTATAGATCAAGTGTAGGGGTTATAGGTTGTAGTTCTTAGTGTAGGTAAATGTACTATAGATCAAGTGTAGGGGTTATAGGTTGTTGTTCTTAGTGTAGGTAAATGTACTATAGATCAAGTGTAGGGGTTATAGGTTGTTGTTCTTAGTGTAGGTAAATGTACTATAGATCAGGTGAAGGGGTTATAGGTTGTTGTTCTTAGTGTGTGTGTGTAAGTGTGAGAGTCCGAGTGTAGAGGGTGAGACAGTGAAGCACGGGAACGAGATGGCTTCAGAGATGGGGTCGTTTCGGGCCATGAGTGAGCACCGTGCCTCATGTGAAGGCAAGATGGCAGGTGCTCGTTGTACTCTACGTGCTTCACATGTCTCACTCCCTAGACTGGAACAAGACCTCACGGGCTTCACTGTTCATTGTAAAGCGGTGAATGTTAAGGCTCTCAGCCTATGCCCGAGAGGAAGTAAGTTGGAATATAGAAAAAAAAAAAAAAAAAAGTGTAGGTAAATGTACTATAGATCAAGTGTAGGGGTTATAGGTTGTTGTTCTTAGTGTTGGTAAATGTACTATAGATCAAGTGTAGGGGTTATAGGTTGTTGTTCTAAGTGTAGGTAAATGTACTATAGATCAACTGTAGCGGTTATAGGCTGTTGTTCTTAGTGTAGGTAAATGTACTATATATCAAGTGTAAGGGTTATAGGTTGTTGTTCTTAGTGTAGGTAAATGTACTATAGATCAAGTGTAGGGGGTTATAGGTTGTTGTTCTTAGTGTAGGTAAATGTACTATAGATCAAGTGTAGGGGTTATAGGTTGTTGTTCTTAGTGTACGTAAATGTACTATAGATGAAGTGTAGGGGTTATAGGTTGTTGTTCTTACTGTAGGTAAATGTACTATAGATCAAGTGTAGGGGTTATAGGTTGTTGTTCTTAGTGTAGGTAAATGTACTATAGATCAAGTGTAGGGGTTATAGGTTGTTCTTAGTGTACGTAAATGTACTATAGATCAAGTGTAGGGGTTATAGGTTGTTGTTCTTACTGTAGGTAAAAAGTAAAGGATGTAGGGAAGTAAGAGTCCGACTTGTCTGGGCTAGTAGGCCTTTTGGAGATTTCCATTTTTCTTATGCTCTTATATTCTTATGATCGTTGTTCTTAACCCTTTCAGGATTCAATACGAATTTATGTTTTGTTTTCTGGTAATTATTAGACTATTTTATTCAGATTAGGAAAGTTATATGAAAATCAGAGGGTTGATTGAGATAGTCTTTTCCATTTTCATACCCACAGATCCTTCCTACCCCTACTCTGTGCAATTCCCAACCCAAGAGTGAAACGCTATTCTCGTGTTTGTTTTCTATTCTGGAACTCTCTCCCAGAATCAGTCTATCTCTCTTCCCATGACTTACATTGCTTCAAACTCCGTTTGTCCACGCATTTTGGCTAGAACGTCCCTTGATTTTGGCCCTGTCCCTCTTTCAACTCTGGGGGAAGCACTCTCTACAGGCAGCTCTGCCTTTTGTCTCCCTCACTCACATAGAAAAATATATATATAAATATATATAGTATATATTTAGTATATAAATATGTTGTGTTTCTCTACACTAAGTATATAATAATAGTGCCTGTGATAATAGCCTACTCGCAGGTGAGATAACATTATAATTGGTAATTACCATAAGCCTAGCTCACGACAGCTTCTGGCAGGGTCTGGCTTTGAATCTGTATGTCAGGGAATTACAGTATAAATACTAGCATATTATGGTTGATAAACCTATTGCTCCACATACCCAACAACATTTCACCCTAGTTACCTAAATTATATAATCGCTTTTCTATTTTATATATATAATATATATATATATATATATATATATATTGAGAATATATCACAAATACACGTGAGCCACTAAATGTTTCTAGTCTCTCAGTGGGGATCGAACCATCGACCATCAGAACGATAGCCGACGCTTAATCAATTACACCACGGCAGTCTAAAAGACACTCAGCCTTCTATCCTATTTATGTTAGGGAGAAGGGAAACCCACTAGGCGAATATATTTCAATTCAAACCTAGTTGTAGGATCCATATTTCCAGAATACCATACACGGATTTTTGAGTGTCCCGACGCAACTCGGGTTGAAATTGATTTCATTTAATTCTAACCCACAAAGCATGAGAGTTACAAATATTGAGAATATATCACAAATACACGTGAGCCACTAAATGTTTCTAGTCTCTCAGTGGGGATCGAACCATCGACCATCAGAACGATAGCCGACGCTTAATCAATTACACCACGGCAGTCTAAAAGACACTCAGCCTTCTATCCTATTTATGTTAGGGAGAAGGGAAACCCACTAGGCGAATATATTTCAATTCAAACCTAGTTGTAGGATCCATATTTCCAGAATACCATACACGGATTTTTGAGTGTCCCGACGCAACTCGGGTTGAAATTGATTTCATTTAATTCTAACCCACAAAGCATGAGAGTTACAAATATTGAGAATATATCACAAATACACGTGAGCCACTAAATGTTTCTAGTCTCTCAGTGGGGATCGAACCATCGACCATCAGAACGATAGCCGACGCTTAATCAATTAGGATAGAAGGCTGAGTGTCTTTTAGACTGCCGTGGTGTAATTGATTAAGCGTCGGCTATCGTTCTGATGGTCGATGGTTCGATCCCCACTGAGAGACTAGAAATATATATATATATATATATATATATATATATATATATATATATATATATATATACCGGTATATATATATATGTATATATGTTTTTTTTTGTAACTTAATTATGAATGTTTGAATTAATGAAAGTCAAATGTTGGAAACTGTGAACGAAACAAGAGAGAATCTGGAATTGGCAGGGAAGGAACGATGAAGAGTATGTGAGACAGAGGTAGTCTAGGAGATGAATAAATATAATAGTTTGTGTATATAATTTATATATATATATATATATATAAAATATATTTATTAATTTATATTTTTATTTGTTTATTAGTTTGTTTGAGGGATGCAAATTATTATCTAAGCAGTCCGTATATACAGAGTCGTGGCCGGACGGATTGCCGACGGACATTTGGCCGAACGGACATTTGGCCGAACGGACATTTGGCCGAACGGTTAGGTTAAGTTAGGTTAGGTTAGGTTAGGTTAAATTAAATTAGGTTAGGTTAGGTTAGGCTAGGTTAGGCTAGGTTAGGTTAGGTTAGGGTCTGTCGGCCAAATGTCCGTTCGGCCAAATGTCCGTCGGCAATCCGTCCGGGAGCCATACAGAGTAGCCTACTCTTGTATTTGTTGGTGGATTCTACTTTTTGTATTGCCCTCTCTCAGGACACTAAATGTTATAATTTCCCATGACCTGTGTTCATATAGTCAACTAATATGGTACAAGTAACACAGTACCACTACTGGTTAAACTAAAACCGAATATCTATATGTTTGCAAGTGAGGTTGAGAAGAAGTTCAATTAAATAGTTGTGGAACTCTAGCAGTATTTACGTGTGTGTTTGAGGAGGGAAATAGTTGTGTTATTATGGGCTATACTTTGATATTCGGTCATACCAAATTAATGTAGTGCAATATTTCTGGCGCTGACATTGGTGTATTGATCAAAGCTTCGGGTTGATGTACGCATCATGCGTGTTATCAGAACTGGGGCAGTCTCGGTATTTTGTGAACAAGGTGTGATGATAGAATTGGTGTTCATGAGTAACTTTGCCATACCAAATAATGCGTTAAGGGGGTAGTACTCGCTTGTTATGAACTCCCTTCTCCCTTATGATTAGCATATTAGTTTTGATAGCTTAAGACGTTAACATAAGAACATAAGAACATAAGAAAATGGGAGTCTGCAGAAAGCCGATTGGCCTAAGCAAGGCAGATCCCTGTCCCACACAACCCCAATTACAAAGCCCAATTATAGGCTGAACACTCTAATACCCTGAGGATCATCTTACCAAAATGGTTAGAGATTAACGCAGGATTATGGGGTCTGCAGAGCGCTGATTGGCCCAACCCTGCTGATCCCCCTTCACACCCAACCCTTCTCGTCCATATGCTTATCCAATTTTATCTTAAAGCTCCCTATAGTTTTTAATCCCACTATAGCACTTGGTAGTCCATTCCACCCATCTACAACTCAGTTACCAAACCAATATTTGCCTATATCTTTTCTGAAACGAAATTTATCTAATTTGAAGCCATTAGTACGAGTTCTTTCGCTATCACTGAGCTTTAGTACATTACATTTTGTCATGTCCCCTTTGTTAATCCCACTAACCCACTTGAACACCTCTATCATATCCCCTCTAACTCTGCGTCTCTCTAATGAATGTAAGCCTAATTTCTTCAACCTTTCTTTATACGGAAGATTTCTAATATTATGGATAATTTTTGTCATTCTACGTTGTACTCTCTCCAATGAATCTATGTCCATTCTGTAATAAGGACACCAAAATTGAACAGCATAATCCATATGGGGTCTCACTAATGACAAGTAAAGTTTTAAGATAACATCAGCAGTTCTGTTACTCACACTCCTAGAGATGAACCCGAGAATCCTGTTTGCCTTGTTTCGAACGCTTATACACTGTTGTCTAGGCTTCAAATCATTGCTAACAAACACACCTAGATCTTTCTCACAATTCGAGTTCTCTAATTCCATATTAGCTAGTTTATATTTAACATTTGTATGCATCTTCTGTGACGTTGACCACTCCGTTAGAACCGCATGGCTTGTCCTACAGTGACTCACTAGGATCGCCAGGGCAGTGGATGGGGCTACAGTTTATGTATTAGAGTGTGCTTTATTTCATATGAAAGCTCGTGTCATGGGCAGTCCAGAAAGGCTCTTTGTTTTCGCCCATGTCAAGGCTTTATATATTAATTGTAAAGTATATGTTTTGTCATTAACTAGTAATGATAGGATCTGGGAGAGAGAGAGGGAGTAGAACAGAGTGAGAGGGGGCGCGCAGTGTTTTTTGTCCCGCTCGATGACGTCACGGCTGGCTGCCTCGCGGGGGTTGGTGGAGAGAGGTCCTTACCATGCTGTGAGCTCTTGTTAGTGGCCAGATCACTTGTAACCGTTTTTTTCCCAGGTGGCTCCAGCTAGTGCGAGTATATATACTGGTTCCTCGCCACTCTCTCCCTCAGATCTGGTTTCTAGAACACACCCATCTTTTTTTCCCTTGCTATCTATTCCCGCTCCGCACCTGAGAATCTTTTCCTCTGCCTATCTCTCTCATTTTCTATATCTTTCACCACCTTTATTAACATTATATCCCCTCTGGTTAACTCTGCAAAATCAGCTTCATGCTGGCCAGTTGTATTGTGTGTTAAGGTCTGATATAACCTATGTATGTTAGTTGTTAAGATAAGTGGATCACGAAGCATTGGTTGGCTTTCATATTGCCGCTTCCTATAATTATTAGTGTTCTGCTGGATTAGATAATGCTAGACTGGGAGTCTGATATAATAGGTATTGTTTCCTATGAGTGCTGGCTTCAGTTAAAAGCGGCACGACATACCTGAGAACTGGAGTTGATTGAGTAAATTCTAGTCTGTGTGCCATTGAGAGTAGAGCATGCACGAATGAGGGCTTTTTGCCTATACCATTCTGCACTGTTCTAGTCTCGATTGTTTGTCTTTGAGGTACGCCAGGAGAACGCTTAATACTTCGGTATTAAGGTTTCTCAAGAGAGCTACCCTTCATTATAACGTAATATTTGACGCACAGACTTGAGATTTGCACTAGGCTATGCAGCATGCCATGCGCACCAGTATCTCGTATCATTGACTCTAGCTAGACTTTATCAATCATAGTAGACATTAAGTATATTAACCTAATTACTCTTCTTATGCATACCCATTTATGATTACACAAGCATTTCGCAGCCTAGTTTGATGTATTGAGACACAAACGACTTAGGCTCTTTTTGTTGATAGGAATACTACATTGTGGCGATTATTATTAGTGTTGTAGTGTTTAGGATATTCTTGGCTCCGACGGCATTATATATTCTGCCTTTTTGTGTGCATAGCCTGCACGAGCATTGTTCCGCTGCCTGCCTTTTTGGGTTCCATTTCCGATACGAGCATCTTTATAACATCTAACATTTAAAGAAGATTCCTTGTTAGTGTTGAAGGACTTTAGTGCACTTTCTTTCATGCAGGAGTGCCTGACATTTATTGATTAAAGTAACGTAAGCTGTAACTTCTCTTACCACCTTACTTTGCATACCATAACCAAGCACCTTCGGTTATAGGTAGTAATAGGCTGTTTTCACCTAACATTAAGCCTAGAGTAGACGCACATTTATTGAGAGTTTGATAGCCTATTATTGCATATAGAACTCTGTAGAGTATTTGTGTTCTTTGTTCACTGGGAATATACTTCAGAGGTTGGAGCTAGCGCTTTCCGTTGTAACATTTATGCCATTACTAGTCCAATGAATAAGAGCCCTGATATATTTGAACCCCAGTCGTAACAAATGGCGACCTTACCTAGGATTTGGTGAACCTACATTTATTAGCAGGGAACATTTGTTGTTTTGGAGAATATTTTGCGGGGATCAGCAAGAATAATTTTTTTTTGCAACATAGTATAGCCCTTGAGTATTTCCGAGAATTTTTGTGTGTATATTGAGGTATAAGAGTTTGGGGTACTTCTTTTCTGAATATTGTGGTGAGAAATTTTTGTGAGCATCATGTCTTATACCGGATCAGAGGAGAATGGAGACACAGTACGTCATGTCGAAACGGAGGAACAGCAGCATGATGAAATGGTTAATCAGGTGAACTGTGAGGAGGATGCTAGGATATTTTTGCAATGGCCTGTTACTGCCGAGCGGTTGGAGGGTATGGAGCGGTACAGTCTTCAATGCCTGGCCACAGCTATCGGTCATGCGGGTACGAGCAGCATGACCAAGGATAACTTGATAACGTGTGTACTGGGCAGGGTGACTGGTGAGCGAGATGGGTTGAGTGCTCAGAGCCCTTCGGCCATGCTTCCCCTACACTCGACTCCCAGCCATCCCAGTAGTTTGCCGACCCCGGGTACGCTTCCGCAGTTGGGTGGTGACTGGCAGGGTGGGTTGCCCCTGGGGGGACCACCGGTAATTTCAAACATTGTAGCACCTTCACCTCCTCAAGGGTTCTCTCCAGAATTATTGCTTCAGCTCGAATTAGCTAAGCTTCAGCAGCAACAAAGGGCATGTGAGCTTCAGCAGCAATTAGAATTAGCCAGGATAGAAGAGAGAAAAACTATCAGTCAAGCAAAAATCCAAGCTGAGTCGACTAGGTACTGTGCCGACATGGACGTAGAGAAGTCGCGAGTAGAGGCAACGGGACAGCGCCTTGGGGCTGGGGGTTCATGAGCAGTCTCTCTCGCACTTATTGAAACTGGTTCCGGTGTTTGATGAGTGTGGTGTAACAGAATTTTTCACACGCTTTGAGAAGAAGTGCCAGGAACACCAGTGGCCAGAGAATAAATGGGCAGCACTTGTATCCTCTAGATTAATAGGCAAGGGTCTTAAAGCCTACGATGCGTTACCTTTGGAGTTATGTATTGTGTACGAGGATCTCAAGGAGGCTGTCCTGAGGGCTTACGAATTGCAACCAGAAACGTACCGTTTGAAGTTCCGGGGTGTAACTAAGGGAAGAGATAGCACCTTTTTGGAACACGCCCGGGACTTGTCCGATGCTATTGGGAACTGGCTCCGATCTGAGAAGGTCACAACATTTGATGAAATTAAGCAGTTAATGATGTTGGAGCAGTTCTTTAACCCGTACAGCCCCAGCGACGCGCCTGGCGCGTCGGCGATGTATGTAACGCACAGCCCCAGAGACGCGCCTGGCGAGTCACCCTAATTTCCCCTAATTGCGCCGACCGTAACCTCAGGTGTAGCCACGCAAGAGGGCTCAGATTTGTATGGGAACTGTGTACGTATCCCACGCAACCGTGCCGATGGTTGAAAACTCTCAAAGTCCACGTGCGTGCGCGCGAGCGCGCAATAACCTGGTTTTTTGGGATAATTGCCTTCAATTTTTTACTCTTATAAAATCCATTTTCGGGGGCTCTGTAGGACCATTTTTTAAGCTTTTTGAGCGGTTTTTCGTGGTTTTTCCTTCATTCCTAACCCATTCGCTATTGTTTCTGGAATAAAACCATTTTTTGAAAACCGGCCGGGTTCTGGTGCGCAAACATTACAAAACTAGCCGGGGCTCCACGGGTTAAGAGCACGGGCGGTGATCTAACTTTGAACTTGAAGGAGAAAAACCCAAGAACTCTAGTCGAAGCAGCAGAAATGGCTGATCGACGGCTGTCGTTGATTCGGGGTTGCGGGTCCTCACAGAAGTACGATGTAAGTGCTAAGGACCATTATCCTCCCCCTCCCCGTAACAATGACACATTTAAACAGAAGAGCCATGAAACTAAAACTGAATCCAAACCTTACACCACACCGTATGTGAAAAGTCAGGGGCCTTTTACATCACAGTATAAGCCGAAACCGAAATTTATGTGTTTTAGTTGCTACCAGGAGGGTCATAAGGCAAATGAGTGCCCTAGTCGACCTCCTCCGGCAGCCGTGTCTTTTGCTCAAGGCATTGGAGTGTTCAAGAGGACATCGGAGTTTGTTAGAGGCATTTCTTCCGAGGTAAATACACTGCCAGTGCAGAAGGATCCGGAAGGCTTATTCCCTGTCCGTGATGCCTTTAGTGACCACAGGGGACTCGGTTGTGTGGAGTTGGGGTGTAGAAGACATGAGGTGAGAATTTTGCGTGACACTGGGGCATCGCAAACATTGTTGAGAAATTTCACTGGTAAACCTGTCAATACTGCGCGGGTGGTTGTGGTTCAGGGAGTTAATGCAACAAGGTCATACCCGCTTGTAAGAATGAAGGTGGAAGTTGATGGTGTGACTCGTGACCTGGATGTAGGAATTGTGGAGAAGTTACCTGTTGGGGGCGTCGACCTCCTTCTCGGCAACGACTTTGCGGGACCTACTTCTGAGGCTCCACCCTTGGTCGTTGCCGAGAAGCCGGCCGACGTGAGTAGGGAGGAGCAGGAGGGGGTTGAGAAGTGTCCGGTGCAGCCTATGGCGTGTGTTGTCACCGGAGATCCTGCATCCAGGGAGTCACATTCTGGTCAACAATCTTTAGATCAGCGGAGGAAGAGTACCGAGAAGGGGTTGAAAGTTGATGCGGTTGAGAGTTTAGTATCAGCGGACATTCTCGGGGACTCATTATTAGGACCAATTTTCGAGTCTAGAGAAGACCCATTAACTGTTGTGGAGAAGGTAGTGGATGGGCTTAAAAAGACGATGGGACAGCAACGGTACGCAGAGAGAGAGCAACGGGAGGCCAAATTTAATGTAGGAGGGGGGCATGAGTTGTTTCGCAAACACTTGGATAGGTTTGCTCCTTCGGACATTCGTAAGTTGCAATTGGAAGACCTGGAGGTTCTTGAATGTGGTACCGGTGCTGTCGAGTTGAAGGAGGACAGTGATGCACAGTCGGGAGATGTAGCAACAAGGTACCCTGACGCGTACCCTATGAGAAATGGGTCGGCGAAGACAGTGGTCCGAAGCTTGCTAGTGTATTTTTCCCGGTATGGTTACCCGCAGGCGATTCATGTTGTTTTGTTTGCTGCACGGGAGGTACCTGGGGAAAGTTTGGGATTCAGCCCTAATGAGCTCGTCTTTGGACACGGTGTCAGAGGGCCTCTCCATATGGTTGAAGAAGTATGGGAGGGCGCAGAAAAACCTTGTTCTATGCTCAAGTGTGTCCTCAACAGTCGAGAACGGATGTTGCGCAGTCTGGAGTTGGCTGGCCGTAATTTGACTAACTCTCAGGCCCTCATGAAGGACAGGTACGACCTCAAGGTTGAACTCAGGGAGTTTCACGTGGGTCAGGAGGTGTTGATTCTACTGCCCCTTGTAGGTCACCCCTTATCCGCGAAGTACACTGGTCCTTATAGGGTGGTGGAGGAGCTATCGAACCTGGTTTACTTGGTAGCCACTCCAGACAGACGGAAGCGAAATCAGTTATGTCATGTTAATCCCATGAAGGAGTATGGGAGGCACCCCCCTGAGCCTCTCACTGTGCCAGTGATGACGTTTAGCAGTCAAGGTGGAGATGGAGAACGGGACAGTCAAGCTCAGGTGGAGGATAACTGGAAGGATAGGAAGTTCAAATGGGCGCCTGAGTGTGAGAAGGTGTTTGGAGAAGTAAAACACCTGTTGTGCACTCACCCGATCCTCAGGGCCCCTGACTTTAGCCTACCTTTCCAACTAGCAACGGAGGCTAGTGGTGTGGGGGCTGGTGCCGTCCTTGTGGAAAAGGACGATGATGGGCTGGAGCATCCTGTTAGTTTCTGCTCGGAGAAGTACAATTCGGCCCAGGGGAGCTGCTCTGTTGTCGAGGAGGAGCTGCTGGCGGTTGTACTTGCTCTGAGGCATTTCGAAGTCTGTGTTCCAGCCTATGGTCCGGTCGTTGTAGTTTACCCAGATCATCACCCTCTCAAGTTCTTGGACCAGTTTCACAATCGGAATATGAGGCTGGCCAGGTGGTCACTAAGGTTATTGATATATAACCTGAACATACGCCATATTGCCGGTTGTGACAACGTGGTTGCAGATGGTCGTTCAAGGGTATATGATCCTGGGTAGATTGACACACGGGTAGCCTCCTGCTTTAGTTTGAATAGTATTTTGCGCTTGGTGCTTGTTGGCTCGCGGTTGTAGCCCAGCGTATTGGGTCGTAAAGCAGGAGTTGAGCGTTTGGTATAGAAGAAAAACTAGGCTTGCCCCTATAGTGCAGCCGAAATAAACAAATTAAAAACATAAAAATCAAATAAAAAAAAAAAATTCTTTGATAGTTGAATTGTTTTCAGTATGTTATAGCAGTAATTCTGTGTTGCACTCCTCTCAGAATGCTGGGCTAGAGAAGCTCGCTCTTGAGGAGCATAACTACATATAATTTAACCTATTGTGTTGGGAGGGTTATAATTTTGAAAAAAATGTTTTGTTGAAGAACTGTGCCAGATATTTTACTGCCGCTGGGTAATGGGAAGTGGAGATATAGCATGGGTTCTAACCATCAGATTTTTGTGAGCCTTGGGGCCTCTGAGAAAAATCTTGGGGGGGGTGTGACGTTGACCACTCCGTTAGAACCGCATGGCTTGTCCTACAGTGACTCACTAGGATCGCCAGGGCAGTGGATGGGGCTACAGTTTATGTATTAGAGTGTGCTTTATTTCATATGAAAGCTTGTGTCATGGGCAGTCCAGAAAGGCTCTTTGTTTTCGCCCATGTCAAGGCTTTATATATTTAATTGTAAAGTATATGTTTTGTCATTAACCTAACAAGTGCGCATGGGGGTAATTGGAAACGTCCCCCTGTGCTGACGTATTTTTTTTTTTTTTTTTTTTTTTTTTTCTATGTGATTGAGGGAGGCAAAAGGCATAACTGCCTATAGCGAGTGCCTCCCCCATAGTTGAAAGAGTGACAGGGCCAAAATCAAGGGACGTTCGAGCCAAAATGCCTGGACACACGGAGTTTGAAGCAATTTAAGTCATAGGAAGAGGGAAAGACTGATTCTGGGAGAGAGTTCCAGAGCTCAAATGTTGAGTAGAAGAAAGTTTGAGAGTAACGTTTCACTCTTGGGTTGGAGAGTTGCACAGAGTAGGGGTGGGATTGAGTTGCAAGACGGGTACCACGTGCCCTACGTAAAGGAGGTGGTATGCACTGGGATAGCTCTGAGGAACACTGATTATTATAGTAGCGATAGAATAGCGAGAGAGATGCAACATTGCGGCGGAGACAGAGAGATTGCAGAGAGTTGGTGAGTGGACGGGAGTTAATGATACGAAAGGCCTTCCTTTCAACTTTGTCTAGGAGAGCGGTGTGAGAGGAACCTCCCCACACATGTGAACAATACTCAATACAAGGGCGCACTATGCCCCTGTACAGAGCAAGAAGCTGTGCAGGGGAAAAGAACCCCCTAAGGCGGTTGAGCACACCCAGCTTCTGGGAGGCTGCCTTAGCAAGACTGGTAATATGGTCCTTCCAAATGAGAGCAGAAGAAAAAGAGACACCAAGAATATTGAGAGAAGATGAAGGGTTGATTTTTGTATTGTTGAAGAATAAGGGATAGTCCGCTGGGAGATCCTGACGGGTAGATAGATGGAGAAATTGGGTTTTGGAAGCATTAAAGTTAACAAGGTTTTCTCTGCCCCAATTGGAAATAGTATTTAGATCAGAATTTAAGAGTTCTATGGCTTCATTACGTTTGTCGTTGAGGGATTGCTGGCTGGGGCGTTCTGAAAAACTAATGGAGTAGTGTAAGGTTGAGTCGTCTGCGTATGAATGGATGGGAATTAAGGTACAGTTAAGGAGATCATTTATAAAAATTAGAAAGAGAATAGGAGATAGGACAGAGCCCTGAGGAACACCGGAGTTTATAGGGTGAGGAAGTGAACAATGGCCGTCCACAACCGCAGCTATGGAACGGCCGGAAAGGAAATTAGAGACAAAGGCACAGATGGAGGGATAGAAACCGAAGGAGGGTAGTTTAGAAATTAAAGATTTATGCCAGACTCTATCGAAGGCTTTCGATATGTCTAGTGCAATAGAAAAAGTCTCACCGAAGTCCCGAAAGGAGGATGACCAAGAGTTAGTAAGATATGAAAGAAGATCACCAGTAGAGCGACCCTTAAGGAAGCCATACTGGCGATCTGAGAGCAGATTATGAGAAGAGAAATGCTTAAGAAATTTGGAAGCAAGAATAGTTTCAAAAACTTTAGAAAGACAAGAGATAAGAGCAATTGGACGATAGTTGGAGGGTTGAGAGCGGTCACCCTTCTTTGGGACAGGTTGAATGTGAGCAAACTTCCAGCATGAAGGGAAGACGTTAGAGGATAGACAGAGACGAAAGAGTTTGCCTAGGCAGGGAGTCAGCACGGAAGCACAGTTTTTGAGAACAACAGGAGGAACACCGAGGTGTTTCCGTCACTAAAATATTCATTGTACCATTAATAGCATTAATAATTATCCATATGCGCCTATTATGGGTTGATTATAAAGGTATTAACCTGAAACAACAATAAAACGAGTGAAAACAGCGTTTGGATGGTCAAAATCGGAGATATAGCCCGCGAGTTGTATAATGTATGGGTGAGGCAAACTGCTTTCCCGCCAATTTCCCCCAAGGCCACTGAGACACAGTCGATCGATACTCTCTCTCTCTCTCTCTCTTGCACTCGCTTGCCATCAGTGATGACAACACCCTGCTTGCAACTCGCTAATGTTAGCACGAAAATATACCTCAGAATAAGGGAATAATAGGGAAAATAGGTGATAACTGAAGGAGAGGAGGAAAGTGGGGAAGGAGGGGAGGTAGAGAACTGAGATTTTGCATGGCCCAGGGGCCAAAAAAAAATATTTTTTTTTTTTTTTTTTTTTTTTTTCGATGTCAAAAGTTGATTTTTTGTTTTACTTACTCTCAAGAGTCTTCCCGCAGTCCGCCGGGGGAACTCTTAAGAGTCTCCCCGCAGTTCCTGGGTTAACTAGTAATGATAGGATCTGGGAGAGAGAGAGGGAGTAGAACAGAGTGAGAGGGGGCGCGCAGTGTTTTTTGTCCCGCTCGATGACGTCACGGCTGGCTGCCTCGCGGGGGTTGGTGGAGAGAGGTCCTTACCATGCTGTGAGCTCTTGTTAGTGGCCAGATCACTTGTAACCGTTTTTTTCCCACGCGGCTCGAGCTAGTGCGAGTATATATACTGGTTCCTCGCCACTCTCTCCCTCAGATCTGGTTTCTAGAACACACCCATCTTTTTGTCCCTTGCTATCTATTCCCGCTCCGCACCTGAGAATCTTTTCCTCTGCCTATCTCTCTCATTTTCTATATCTTTCACCACCTTTATTAACATTATATCCCCTCTGGTTAACTCTGCAAAATCAGCTTCATGCTGGCCAGTTGTATTGTGTGTTAAGGTCTGATATAACCTATGTATGTTAGTTGTTAAGATAAGTGGATCACGAAGCATTGGTTGGCTTTCATATTGCCGCTTCCTATAATTATTAGTGTTCTGCTGGATTAGATAATGCTAGACTGGGAGTCTGATATAATAGGTATTGTTTCCTATGAGTGCTGGCTTCAGTTAAAAGCGGCACGACATACCTGAGAACTGGAGTTGATTGAGTAAATTCTAGTCTGTGTGCCATTGAGAGCCATTGTGCCATTGTGTGCCATGCACGAATGAGGGCTTTTTGCCTATACCATTCTGCACTGTTCTAGTCTCGATTGTTTGTCTTTGAGGTACGCCAGGAGAACGCTTAATACTTCGGTATTAAGGTTTCTCAAGAGAGCTACCCTTCATTATAACGTAATATTTGACGCACAGACTTGAGATTTGCACTAGGCTATGCAGCATGCCATGCGCACCAGTATCTCGTATCATTGACTCTAGCTAGACTTTATCAATCATAGTAGACATTAAGTATATTAACCTAATTACTCTTCTTATGCATACCCATTTATGATTACACAAGCATTTCGCAGCCTAGTTTGATGTATTGAGACACAAACGACTTAGGCTCTTTTTGTTGATAGGAATACTGCATTGTGGCGATTAATATTAGTGTTGTAGTGTTTAGGATATTCTTGGCTCCGACGGCATTATATATTCTGCCTTTTTGTGTGCATAGCCTGCATGAGCATTGTTCCGCTGCCTGCCTTTTTGGGTTCCATTTCCGATACGAGCATCTTTATAACATCTAACATTTAAAGAAGATTCCTTGTTAGTGTTGAAGGACTTTAGTGCACTTTCTTTCATGCAGGAGTGCTTGACATTTATTGATTAAAGTAACGTAAGCTGTAACTTCTCTTACCACCTTACTTTGCATACCATAACCAAGCACCTTCGGTTATAGGTAGTAATAGGCTGTTTTCACCTAACATTAAGCCTAGAGTAGACGCACATTTATTGAGAGTTTGATAGCCTATTATTGCATATAGAAGTCTGTAGAGTATTTGTGTTCTTTGTTCACTGGGAATATACTTCAGAGGTTGGAGCTAGCGCTTTCCGTTGTAACATTTATGCCATTACTAGTCCAATGAATAAGAGCCCTGATATATTTGAACCCCAGTCGTAACACTTCCCTATCTTTAATACCTTGCATTTGTCAATGTTAAACTTCATCTGCCAATTTACTGACCATTCGTGTAAGGTATCTAGATCCCTTTGGAGGCACTCTATATCTCTATCTGAATCAATTGTTCTCCCCATTTTGGTATCGTCTGCAAATTTACTTATCCTAGTAGTTATACCTAAATCAAGGTCATTTATGTATATAACAAACAACAGAGGACCTAATACAGATCCCTGGGGGACACCACTTTTGACTGCTCCCCATTCTGACTTCGTACCATTTATGCTGACTCTCTGCTTCCTACCAATTAGCCATGACCTAATCCATCCCAACAACGCCCCACCTATTCCATGCGCCTCAACTTTTCTCATCAATCTCTCATGGGGGACTCTGTCGAAAGCTTTACTGAAATCTAAATATATTATATCATATGACTTGTCATTATCTACTGCTTCATTATAGGTTTGACTCCTGTAAGGAGATAAAGAAAACCTAATATTTAGTAGTGGCCCCGTAATCATTGACGAACATGCCTATTACATAAGGCATCCTCTTCAAACACTAATCCGCCGTAGTTTGAATCTACCGCGCAGAGCATTTAAAAACTGAGGAGCCTTCATCATGAGCGCACGCGACCTCACTCATGGCTTCAGTCATTATGAATTGGGTTCTCACTACGAAAAAACTTCGTAAAAAATAGAAAGAAAAAGAAAATAAGAATAACTATCTAATAAGCTTTCCATCATATCGTGGATGTACTTGTGTGGATCTCTGACCAGACGCTGATTCAGGCGTCATTCCTCCTTCACTGACATATCAAGTAAACCAAGATCCTCAATACATCAACGAATGGGAAGGGGACGGTCGGGAGGGCCCCAGTCGTCAATGATTACGGGGCCACTACTAAATATTAGGTTTTCTTTATCTCCTTACAGGAGTCAAACCTATAATTTATTAGTGGCCCCTCCATCATTGACGAACATGCCTGATTTCTAAGACTGGAGGGGGACATTCGTAATCATATCATAACTCTAGAAAAGTAGATAATAAAAACAACCACATAGTATTCTTACTCTTGAAAAATATATTTAATCATTGGCGTAGGCCGAAAAAATACAAGAAAAAGGGGTTCAGGCAGGTGCGTGCTTCAAAGAAGCCTGCCTGACAAAAAAATGGGTAACCCTAAAGATTCTGAACACAGATCTGTAGTTACAAAGGCACCCCACTCAACGAGTGGTGACAAAAATAACAAGTTATAAGCTTATATGTGCACATCATAAACCCCAACATAATCGTGGAGATAAATTGCAAAGGATCTCCACTGATTCTAAAATTAAATTGCTTTCGCAGCTAAAACTACTATAACAACCCCGTTGTTTTGTACTAACATTGTACTAGCACAATTTCTCTCTGAGAAATTTTATATCACATTAACCTTACATTGTATCACAGCTCTCGTACTCCGGCGGGGTCTAGGGTGTCCTATGTCAACTGACTGCACCCCCCCCCCCCCCCTTTGTGAAAATAAACAAAAGTGACTGTAGGGCCACCTAGACCCTCTGCCTTAAAGCTATACATGGTAAGGAAGGTTTGTCTAGAGCAACTGACAAGTATCTAGACAAAAACGTATGATTAGACGCCCACAATTGAGTGGACGCGATATCTTCCACTGAAAAGTTTTGCAGGAAACGTAAAGAGGCTGCCCATTTGCGTAAATCGTGGGCCCTACCCACCACGCCGGGATTACTCTCTAATGACTTCGACCAGAAGAGATGCTAATCGCCGTTTAAGTAAGCGTTTATCCGTACTTGCTACCCATAAAGCACCTTGGGGGTTTAGAGGAGCTACTCTCAAATATTTGGTTAGAGCTTGCACTGGACATAGATTATGATGCACCTTTCCCCTTTTTAATGCTGGCACCGTTAACTCTGAAAACACGTGTGCACTGTGCTCATTCTTGGCTACAAAACCTGGGGAAGGCGCAATGTAAATACATTCGTTAAGTCTACCAAACCTAAGGCAATTGGGTGTGTTGCTCATCGCCGCCAGCTCAGACACTCTGTTCCCGGTGGCCAAAGCCATAAGGAAAACCCCCTTTTTTAAGAGTAAAGCAAAGTCTGCAGTATTTTGGTACAGGCGAGAGTGAAGTAAAGACAAAGCTTTGTCGAGAGACCAAGTAGGCATGAGCTGACGGGGAGGTGGGCGAAGTTTAAAACAAGCTCTCATAAAACCTGTTTCCTCCGCCACCGGTATGGAAAGACCTGTAAGGTCTAAAAAGGGCACTCTAATTGCAGTTAAGTGATTTTTTAATGTTACCACCGATAAATGTTTCTGTTCAAACAGATAATTCAAGTAATTGAAAACTAAAGCCACTGACGGCACATTCTGTTCCGTTCTGATAATCCAGGAAGTAAAGGCTTGCCAATGTGGGTGATACTGACGTTTCGTAGACTGAGTATATTGATTGATTAATTTATTAGTCACATCTCTACCGTATGGTGCCAGCCACTTGGCCTCCTGAATGTCCATAATGCAAAAGTCAGCGAGGTCGCTAGGTTGCCAATCGTGTCTAAGTGGAAATACCCGACCGGGAGCGATACCGGGTCCGGGCACCACGTTTTCAATTGCTGGTACCACAACTGCGCCGGCCACAGGGGCGCGATTAGCGAGACTAAGCCTCGATAATCTCGTAGTTTGTTCACTACGTGGCACATTAGTGACGCATCTGGCGGCGGAAACAGATAGATGGAGCTCCATCTGTTCCAGTCTGTCACTAGGGCGTCTGGCCCCCCTGCTGGCGTTTTCGCCCGGCGGGTGAGGTATAGAGGGAGTTTGTGAGTCTCCTCGGACGCAAAAAGATCCACTTGTGGATGGGAGAGCTCTGCAATCATTAGGTTGAAAATGGGTTGCTTGAGCTCCCATTCTACTGTCGTGCTCTGTCTCCGGGACAGAGCGTCTGCCCAGACGTTCGCTACGCCTGGGAGATAAGATGCGTGAAGGTAAATTTCTAGTCTGTTGGCTAGAGTAAAAATCTCTTCCGACACGTTTAGCAACCCCCTTGACCTCGTTGATCCTTGCTTCTGAATACAGTGAACCGCATTCTGAAGGCCACCGACTTGCCCCGTAATGCCGGGCCGTGAGCCTGAAGGAAATACAAGGGGACTAGTAATTCTTTGACATTGATGTGAGAGATTTCTAAGTGGGACCAAAGCCCCTGACCCTGGTGCCCCTGATTTGATTGAAATCCCCAACCTATTGTGCCTGACGCATCCGTGTCTATCCATACCGTTGGTGGAGGAGAAATCCATGACATTATTGAGTACAACGTTTCCCTCTTTGCCCAGACCGCTAGCAAGGTGTGGATTAATTTCGGGATGTGCCATAATTTTCCCGCCGGTAAGAGCGGGAAATATTTGTTGCCTTCCAATATTAATCGTTTTACTTTCAACCGGCCCAACTTGACAGTTAGTTGAATCCAGTTGAGAGAGCCGACCAGAGACTCCCAGACCCTTCGCGTCGTAGTCAGACTGTGAAGAAACATGAACAGTTTCCTGCGAAACCTGTTGCGATTGTCCACACTCTGACTCAGAGTGAGAGCGGCCGTGTCCCAGACCAGCCCTATCCACTGAATTACTTGTGAGGGAACAAGGTTTGACTTTACCAGATTTACCTTGAAGCCTAGAGTTTTGGCATGATTTAAAATGATATTGACATGTTTTATGCATAAATGTTGTGTATCTGCCACCACCAGCCAGTCTTCCAGATACCACAACACTCTGATCCCCTGTTTTAACAATGGCATCAGGGCTTGCCGGACTAATTTCGTGAATAATCGAGGTGCTAGGTTCAAACCGAACGGCATCCTTTGAAAAACAAAATTTTGGTGCCTGATCCGTAAGGCCAAAAACCTTTGAAATCTTTTGTTGACCGATACGTGCCAATAGGCGTCTGTCAGGTCTAGTGAACACATCCAACCTCCCGGCGGAAGTGTTAGCCTGATTTGGTGTACTGTTAACATTCTGAAAGATTCGTTGTGAATGTGAAGGTTCAGGTAAGACAGGTCTACGACCGGCCTCATCTGAACACTGTCCCTTTTGGGAACCAAAAATAGTTTGGACGTGAATACAGGGTAATTTGGGGGGACCGGGATGATGACATTCTTGGCAATCATTTCCTGGACCAGTGACTCCACCTCTAAAGAAACAAAATTCGCCGTTGTCGGCTGACGTAAGCGAGGTCGCCGGAGCCACTGCCAAGTGATGCCTTTGCGAGCCACCATCCGTGCCCAAGTGTTTAATGGCCATGCCTGGTGACACGTTCGGAACGACCCAGTTAGCAGACAAGGGTTCGCCGGCTGTACTACCCTCGGGTCCTCCGGCCTTAAAGTTGGCACCGGGAGTGAGAGAGACTTTAGTTTTTTGATGGTGGGGTTGGTGGTGCTGGACGCTTTGCCGGCTGGCTGGTGTTGGCCGACGACTGGCCCTGGCCTGGCTTATGCTGGCCGCGTCCTCTCTGACCTGAAAACCCACCCTGTCTATGCCTGTACTGACCTTGGGGGGAGTGGGAAGACTTAGGCGGAAGAAAGGGTTTAGATCCCCCTGGCTGAGCTTTAGTAGTTGGCCTGGGTTTGGGAAAGGTAAATGTAGGTTTCTTAGAAGGGGTGGGACTGTGCTTAAACGCCTGTGCCATATTGAACACCGTTCGCCACACTTCAGGGGACATTAGAGAGGGAGTAAGCACTGGTGACATGACCACCTGATTCGCAATGCGATCAGGTAGCTTGCGAACTAAAGACATATTGAGATCTTGTCTTGCTCGTACCGCCTCAAGCAAGGCGGTGCGTATGTCACCCAAGGATTGGATTGACGACTGGAGGAGCAGTCGCCGGGACAATTCAACCGATCTGGCATCCGCATCTGCGATTGCCTGAGTGGACCGTAGTAAAGACTTAGTTACCTGTTGAGACACTATGTATTGGGAGAACAGGCGAAAAGCTTTCCCCCTGAGCCTAAATTCTCTGTCTAGGTGAGTAGGGGTAGGGGTAGTGAAAGGGTCTTTTAGCTCACAAAGATTAATTTTAGGGGCAGCTAGGAAAGAAAACAAAGCTGACGGGACTCCGCCTGCAGACCCTACAGGCATGGAGAACCACGAATGAGTATCTTGAGGGATCTGGTGGGAAGATTTCGAAGTAAATGTGGTTGCAAAGTTTTGAGCCTCTATTTCCCAATCTACCCAAGGTCCTGGACCCAACTGCCCCACCTTCAAAACTGGATTAGCTGCTTCGTCTGTGACGGTCTGTAAATCAAGTTCAGGAGTGAGAGCTGACAGTCTTAATATCATTAAACCCATCCAGCTTAGACCAGTCTGAAAATAGTTTCGAAGCTGAGGCAGGGGGTAAAGCTGGCTTAGTAGCATACACAAAATAGTCCTGGTGATAATAACTAGGTATAGCCTTGATGTTTACGTCTAGTACATTTCCCAAATTATCCAAGGCCCTTAATTTCTTTGATTTATTGCCTTGGATGACCCACTCACTCGGTACTGGGAGCTCCCCTGACAAGGTAGGTTGGGCTAGCTCTGGTTTATTGGGGGTCAAAAGGACCCAAGACTCGTCTGGTCCATAAAGCAAGGGCATGGCTACCTTTCTGACAGGTGCCTTGTCTAGAGGGGGTGGATTAACATCCGTGATGACCCTGACATTGGAAGTTGTCAATGCCGCCGTAGCAGGCTTGGTAGCTACTGATGTTGACAGAGTGGGGGGGTTAGGGATCTTAGATAAAACAATCGAAGTCATCAGAGGTCGTACCGTAGAACTTGTCGTGGGAGCCCCCAAGTCGATTGTGGGGGCCTCCTGTTGTTGGCCAAAAAATCTAGATAAAGCCTGAGTAAGCAGCCCATTAATTTCTTGCGCAGTAACAAATTGATTTGAAGATGAACTTACAGGTGAATCATTAATATCCTGCGCGGCGTCTAAGCCTGAGCCTGACTCTTGCCCTTCCATTTCCGAAATTATTGAAACCTCGTCTTTCTCTTCCTGAGAAGATCCCTCCGAAGCTGGGGTACCTTGCTGCCAAGACAAGTCAGGAATAGAGGATGGAATCGCCGCGTCCCTGTGGACATCAGCTACTGTGTGACTCGTTTGAGTCGGACGTGGGTGGTCGGACCCTGGCTGAGCAAACCGCCAAACACCGAGGCCCTGGCCTACACTCTCTTGAGAGTCTGACACATTATCACGAACTGAACCCCCCGAACTTTCCAATTCCAGGGTCAAAATATTTATGGGTAAATCCTCTTTAAGGACAGGCACCGCACTGGACCCTTGAGACCTAACACAAACTCTGTCTGGGGTAGAGGTACGATGAGAGGCACTAGAAACTGGTGAATGTAGGGAGGACTTTCTTTTATGTGAATCCTTTTTGGAGGATTTATGGCTACGGTGTGACCGTGAACTATTCTTTGATTTCGAGGAATCATCGCCGTGATCACTGGTGGAACTTTCCGTCCTACCCTTCTTACTCGCCGGTGAAGAGGCAAGACTAGATGACTGTCGTCTGAGAGGTGACCTAGACCGAGATCTCGCCCGAGATGATGAGGCGGATGCCTCACCCAAACGCTACACGTTTGGGTGTAGCCGCAGAAGATACAGAACCCTGACCAGTCTCCGCCGGCTTATGACTCGTGACTCTAGAGGAACATTTAGGGGGAGGATGTTCAAATAACAATTTATCCCAAAGAGGGACGTTATCACATTGAAGTGATTTATGTGCAACAATCGTAGTGTAGGCTGACATCTGTTGCCTTACTTCTCGTAACGCTACTGCTGCGGTCTTATCATTATCGCAAAGGACTTTTAAAGCTAATTGGGAGCAAAAAGAACAATTACGCATAACCCAGAGACCCCTTGAACGGTCTAGACATTTAACACACCTTATGCAAAGGGTATGCGCAAAAATAGGGATACCGGCACAAGCAGGGGTAGTGCATAAAGCAAAGACTGGGGCCACGGTAGCCATGACAGAGACTGGTGGGGAAAACTACCGCCGGGTCTGTATTGGTCCGCCGGAGCCCAGCTCTGGAAAAAAAGAAAATTTCCAGGAATTAATGCTCCTAAGGTTAATCCAACATGTTCGCACACAAGTGTTAATAGCCCACCGGATAACGAGATGTGATGACACAACGATCACAGCT
>JBAKBP010021055.1:0-41395 GCA_037953745.1 Lithodes maja | reverse complement strand
CTGGTCTACACTCAGATGCCCACTCGTAAATATGTGTGGACTTCACATTTATTTATTTATTTATTTATGGAAGTATAATCAATGGAAAGGAATTTATGAATATAATTGTCTGCACACCAACTACAAAACTATTTATTATTGATTGAAAAGTAAGTTCTATCCAAAAATCAATTATGTTACTTACTATTGCATAACAAACATTGGGGGTCGACACATTCTTATGAGTGAGCTTAATTGCTACAATATGACATCCAAGTGTACTTTACATCCTATAGATATAGAGTAAATTAGACTAAGAAATGTTAGGTTAGGCAGGGTTAAATTATTATTGTAACAATAGTTGTTACATAGTGGGTTGTCTATCTATCTATCTATATGCTCAGGCCCAATCCCCATTTTGGGGGTAGCCGACTCAAGACAGAGCAAGAACAGGGAAAACACAAAAACAACATGGCCCGGGGAGACGATTAATATGAAGGGTGCGCCTGGAAGTGTGGTGGGAGGGCTTGTGGCTTTGGCTCCGCTGCATGTCTGCCTGCCGAGATCGAAACCTCTCCGGGTGGTCGGGGCCGGGGGAGTGCTGGAGCGACCTTGGTGACCCTGGTCTCTGGGTCTTCTGCTGGGTGACCTGGATGTGTGTGAGTTTGTGCTTTTTATCTGTGTTTATTTATTGTTTTATTTAATATATATAATCTAATTATGCAATAGTGGGTTGTAAACATAAGTATTATCGGTCCCTGGGGTTCTAATTCATGAGGTAATGTTAATGTGCATTTTGCCCGTTATTGAGCATTTAGTCAAAATCAAGCAAACATGATTAGCTTAAATAAATAGCCAAATGTTATTATTTTCGCTGCATGTTTCCTTTATATCTCTCTTTCTGTATGTTTATCTTGAGGGGCTTATCAATCATGTGTTTAATAGTGCCGCCAGTGTGAAATATTTGGCTTCAATTCTGACAACATTTGTTATATTTATCATATAAAGCAATATCACTACTCCATATGCACATATTTTATTTTCATAATAAACATGTTAAAGTTGAAGAGACATTAAATAGGTGTGAAGAGGATATATCCAGTGAAAGACCATATTATTGTGATGGGAGGTAAAGGTGGAGGCGTACAAGGGAGTGCGACATAGATGTGCCTTTGGCACATATGCCTGAGGCATTCTACTGCAGAAGTAAGAGGGAGGCAAGGAGAAGGTAGGGGAAAGTGAAAAGATGTATTTAAGGTGGGACTTGGGAAGTAGGAGTGAAATTGGAAGCAAAATAAGAGGGGGGGGGGGGAAGTGGCGAGAAAGGGCGGGAGGAGAAAGAGGGGGTGGGAGGCACATGTTGGGGGAAGACAAGAGTTGGTGGAGTGGAAACATGCTACCTAATCATATATATATTGCTTCCATTTCACCTGCTCTGGGGCGTTCTTTGTGTTTATATTTGTATGTTATCTTCCTAAAGGAGTGTCACATTCGCCCAGTAGAACATTCCAAAAGTAGTGTCGTAGCTGTTAGGTTAATGGCCCAGTCTTCATTTGTGTGTGTGTGTGTATATAACTCCCACTGTGTGTCTTTTATATGTCAAGGTATTTAGGTGTTTTGATAATTTCATAGAATATGCATATAATTGTTTTCTAATAAGATAACGTGCTGAAAACTGTCATGGAAGTCATTGATATTTTCTTTCTAGGTTCTAAACGTATGGCCAGTGTATTGATTTATGAATATAGGTACACATCCAGTGGGCTACTATAAAATAAACAATACCACGACGATCAACAACAACATATATTTACATATGTATGGTAGATGTATGTAGGGTTGTATCCAAGTATGGCAATGGTGGTAATCCAATATATATATTATATATATATATATATATATATATATATATATATATATATATATATATATACACAATATATATATATAAAGAAAGAGAGAGAGTGAGATACTATTTCCCCAAACTTTCCCAGCCACTATTGTTTCCACTCTTCACAAATATTCCACAGTCAATAACAGTTAAGGAGGAGCTGATCAATACCAGAACAGCTGGGGACAAACTGGCCAATAAAAGAAAGGTGGATATAAACTGACCAAGAGGCGTGGAACGATTAGCTGACCAATAGTAGATAGTTTTGCTGTTCAATAGGAAAACAGTGCTAACATTGTTCAACGGAGTCAAGTACTTATGTTGCCCATTAGGAGACGGGTACTATACCCTGTTTCAAATAGGTGGGCCAGAAATCAAGAACCCTTACTTTTGTAACTCAATAAGAACAAATTGACTGTAATTGTCCACACCTATTACCTTGCTGACCCTTCCCAAATGGTAGAAAAAATAGCTTGATTATTCCAGTTGTTTGTGTGTTGTTATTGTTGCTGATCCTCATGCTGTCTAACTGAGTAGCCCCCAAGGTCCCGAGCAAGGCCAAGGCCATAACTGAGTGCCCCCTAAGAACACTTCCTGCTTTACCACTAAGAATGCCCAGGTGACCGAAGCCGCTCCCAGGCGAAGCTGAGAAGAGTGCGGAATCGCCCAGGACACCGAAGCCCCTCCCAGGGCCCTGTGCCCCTTAACCTAAGAAATGCGTAGGTATGGTATTTGAAACGTCCCCCCAGGCGAAGGTAATTTGGTTCATTCCTGACTAAAATCGTCATTTTACCATTAATATTGATATTACTTATTCATATGCGCCGATTTTACGTTTAATATGAAGATAATAACATGTAACAACAATAAAACAAATGGGAATAGTGTTTGGCTGGCCAAAATCGTGAATTATTGCCGACCGGTCATTCATGAAGTGTGGAGCAAAAGTGAGGCACACCCTCCCCTCGCGAGGCCTGAAGCCAGACTGACTCGCTCCCTCACACTCTCTGTTACACCACACACTCTCTAGTCACATGACCACGCCTTAGAACCAGTTTGGAGATATTGGCAGGATAAATACACCAATAAATATGGGAATAAGAGGACAAATAGGTGATGATTGAAGGGGGGAGGAGGAGGGGATATTGACATATGTGGAGGAGTGATAGAATGGTATGGAAGGGAATTATCTCACTTAAGCACCATTTTCTTTTTTTTAAGTGCTACTGGGGCCTTTTAAATTTTTGTTTAGGCCTTGACTCATATGAGAACGCTTGCCGTCCATGGGTTAACAATTATGAAGGGAAAGTTTATGTTAATGTTCAAGAGTTTTGGCCTACCTATTTGGAACATGGTATAGTGTAAGTAGGTCAAAGATAGAAGAGATTGTCGACTAATAGAAGACGAGAATCATGAACTTTGCCACAATATGCTGTTAGTTGAACGCGTGTGGATGAGTCTCCCCCATTAGTCGTGTGTCAAGTGGGTCAGCCTCTTTGTGACCCAATATATCAAGTTTGTTGAAGGAGATCACCAGGATGAACATTATCATGTTTGCAAGTTTTGCACCAGCTTTACTCCTTGAAATGCATTATAACTATACTGCACGTGATTAAATTTGTGTATATATTGGCCAGTAGAGCAAGTCACCCTCCCCAATTTTAAGCTAAATAATTATTCAAATGTCCTCAAAATATGGAGACAAGTCATCCTCGGGGATCAAGGAACCTATCAAGAGATTGAGATACATCTTCAACGTCAGTTGTGTTGCTTATGTTTTCGTTGGAATTGAAATTTTAGTCAAATGTCTATAGTTGAGATTGCTGGCGTATTCCTGTCATGTTTACACTGATAAATTGAAGAAAAAGTTTGTCAGCTATGATATAAACACCATTTTAGGAGAAGTAATTTATCGATAATAAAGTATTCTTTATCAGAATGTGTATATAAAACTCCTGTTAATTTTCTAGATTTTATATATTTTACATTCTATCACATCGAAAAATTAACTCCAATTCCACCTGTGTGGAAGTGAGAACCCTAGAGTGAGAGTACGAGGAGATGATTACACCTGTGTGGAAGTGAGAACCCTAGAGTGAGAGTACGAGGAGATGATTACAGGCAATAAGAGGAAACTTTGGAGTTTGGATCCAATTAAAGCCTAGGATGGCTGGGAAGTATTAAGGAAGAGAGTGAGAGAGAGGAAGGTGCTATACAATAATCTGGTACATTGAGTGTGTATAGCTAACTAAAAAGAAATATATATACTTTGAAATTAATTCCTTAAATTAGTTGTTCTTTATAACACAAAGTATACACACGCACACGCACACACTTACACACCTACACACAGCAAAAACACACACTTATTTACACACAAACACGCACATGTTCACATTCTAAATAACATTATGGTGTGTGTTTTAAAGAATTTGTTATGTAATAAAATTACTATATATAACTGAAGTATAACCCCTTGAGTGGCACGTCCGTATATATACGGCCCTGGATGTTGTCGCGCCCAGAGCCAGGTCCGTATATATACGGCCCTGGGTGTTGTCGCGCCTAGAGCCAGGCCCGTACATATACGGACGCGGGTGTTGTTACGCCCAGAGCCAGGTCCGTATATATACGGCCCTGGGTGTTGTCATGCCTAGAGCCAGGCCCGTATATATACGGACGCGGGTGTTGTTACGCCCAGATCCAGGTTCGTGTATATACGGCCCTGGATGTTGTCAAGCCTAGAGCCAGGTCCGTATATATACGGACCTGGGTGTTGTTACGCCCAGAACCAGGTCCGTATATATAGGCCCTGGGTGTTGTCAGGCCTAGAGCCAGGTCCGTATATATACGGACCTGGGTGTTGTTACGCCCAGAGCCAGGTCCGTATATATACGGCCCTGGATGTTGTCGTGCCTATAGCCAGATCCGTATATATATAAGGACTTGACGACAAAATCGGTAACGCCGAAACTACTGTAGGTCACCCACGCCTTCCATATTCATACCGCAAGTACCCTACCGTTCGACCTTCTTCTACAACCCCTACCCCTCAGCCCCCTCCCAAACACCACGTAAATGTTATATAAATGTATGTGTATTAGATTATAAGAATACATATACATATAAGAGTATTTACCAGTGATTTTATATTATATGACTTTGTGACAATCATTAGTGGGTGTGTAAGGGACAATAAATAAGCACAATGCATTTCAGTGACACATAATTGAATATAATGTGAGTAGTATGTGACATAAGCACCGTGACCTATTAATAACCTCCTGAGAGTGTTTATATCCCCATGAGAATTGTGCATCGAAAAATTAATTCATACTAAATGCTGATATATTAAAAATAATCTCAAAGTGTGTTTGCAAGGAAAACAAAAACAAATTCCTTTTTTATTTCAAAATGCATATTTGTTTTATTTTGCGTAACTATGGTGCCTCTCGTGCTCGTACCTACAGTACATCACAAAAATACGTGTGCGTACTAAAGGTAGTCCATGCTCAACATTAAACTACTTGAAAAGTTGAAATGCCTGCATTCGGCGAAACCAGTTGGAAACCAGTTGGTACTTGGAATTCGGTCGGAATAACCAAAAGCGATAAAGTCACTAAATACTACATTGTCTACATATTTTTGGCCGAACATGGACTAGCTGAGTGCTATTGTTACCAATTTCCTTCAATTTCCATCCAACATGATGGATTTAGCCAATAAATATATGGTAAATAGGCTGGCACTGGGGGTGACACTAGGTCAATAAAATACCGGCATTCTGCGAGTTAAAAAATAAACTTGCCGTTTTAATTACCATAACCTAAAAGCCAACAGAGGCTTGAGAGTTTCAAAAATTGCAGAATAATAAATATTCGGTTCCCATTCTAATGAACGTACATTCATTGCCATGCTGTAAGTAAACATTGTCACAATGTGTATTTTATAATGGAACAAAATATGTACTTTCATGAAACAACAGAACAAAAAGCTAATTGTCGTCAAGTTTGCTTCGTCGTCTGAAATTGATCATATCTAGCAAAATACGATGTGGGAATAATTACACAAAAATAAATAAATTATGCATTGTTCAGTGGAGAAACGTGTATTTAATGATGCTACACACTTCACATTGCGTTGATAAAGTAACCAATCTTCATATTGTCATCCTACTGTAGGTTTACTTCAGCTCCTTCAGCCCCTTTGGAAATAAGTTCTTAAAAACTTTGAAAGTTCTGGTGTTTCCCTCGACGTATTTGGCATCATTTACATTCCATGCTAATCAATGTAAATCGGCCGAATACACTGTTAGAAGAACTACTGTAGATCGAACACAAATTCCGTTTCGGGGAGAATCTGGTGTAACTTGACCTTGTCCTGTTTTAAACATTAATGGTAGATGGTATTCTCTCTGGGGTACAAATATTTAGACTTTTCTCTCATAAAAATTATATAGATAATATCAGTCTTTCTTCTATTCAACAGCTGAGCTATGACTTAAATTGCTTCAAAATCCGTGTGTCCAGGCATTTTGGCTTGAACGTCCCTTGATTTTGGCCCTGTCTCTCTTTCAACTCTGGGGGAAGCACTCGCTACAGGCAGTTCTGTCTTTTGTCCCCCTCACTCACATAGAACAAAAATAATAGAAACTTTTATTTTTAACAGGGATAATTACCATAATAATGCAAGTATATAACACTAGCTTTAAGTCCCGAGTAGCACTTCTTATAGAACTGATGGGTAAAGTCACAATTCTAATGAATGCTAGGGATTATGTTTTTTATTGTAAATATGCTACTTATAAACTTATTTGGTGAGATTAGTTGGCAGAGATGTTTGGAAGGACTTTTGTAGCTGAATAATAAAAGCAATGTATTCATGCCAAAACAATGAACACTGATTGAACCATTAACCCTTAACTGTCGGCGCGCAACTTATGTCGTGTGAAATAAATTTGGACTATGTGGCGGTTCACAACTTATGTCGTGCGCCATTTTCAGCACGTAATGTTGCTGAGAGAGAGAGCTGAGCGGTGTGAGGAGCCTAGCAACTGTATGACCGTCCCCCACCACCGCGGTGGACCAACTGAACTGTATTCTAACTTCCTCCCCCTCTCCTAACTCGCTACACAGGGAATTCTGTAGGGAAATTACCTAATTATAGGGTTTTTGCACTCGTGTTGCACGATCGTTGCAAGAGAACCAGTGGTCGTACAAGGATGGTTCGGGTGTCATTGGAAAGCTCTGTTTATGCCCTTTCAGGGATAGATACTTGTTTTACGCTCTGGCTCTTATTTAGGCATGAAAATGATCACGTAACCAACCCAATTTAGGGTAAAAAAAAAAACGCTGGGCGCTACGGTCAAATAGACCACCTAGCCCGCTAAATAAGGGTTAAGGAACGACTCTGAAGAGAAGTGTGGAATAAGCTGCCAAGTTAATTTGAATGGAGTATAGTCTGACTTCAAACTAAAGTGAATACAAGTGAAGCCGAGTTTCATTTGTAGAACCAAACCCGAAAAGAACTGACCCCCAAAATAGGCTTTAGTACCTTCATATACTGTATCTGGAGACAAAACTGCAATAATAATAACTGTAGCCTACCATACTCCATCAAGGGTATAGAGACACAATTTGTGGAAATGTACACACAATAATGTGTCTTCATCAATCTTACATAACATAAGTTGCTTGCATTGATATTATAACCTTTAGTTTTTTATTGTGGTAAATTGTGAATACAACTCTAATTTTCGAAAATAATTAATCACAATATTTCTATTGCGTATGTGGAAGGTTATTAAAGTTGTATCTTGGTGTAGGCCTATATGTATAAATATGTTAATATTTTAAAAACTAATTTGTAACCTGCCACGTGCCCTCATAGTAACTTCCTTCTTCCCTCCATCACCCAACACCATCACCTTTCATAACACGCATATTTGGTAAGCCCACGCAATCTCTTCTCACTCTTTGCTTTCTCATGATTGTCTATCCCTTACATATCTCCTCTTATGTGATCATTACAACCACTACCAGTCATTACAACCACTGCCAGTCATTACACCCAACACCAATCATTACAACCACTACCAGTCATTACAATAACTACCAGTCATTAACACCTCTACCAGTCATTACAACCACAACCAGTCATTACAACCACTCCCAGTCATTACAACCACTACCAGTCATTACAACCACCACCAGTCATTACAAACACTACCAGTCATTACAACCACTACCAGTCATTACAAGTTACCATTATCAGTCAAAACAACCACTATCAGTCATTACAACCACTACCAGTCATTACAACCAGTACCGTGATTACAACCACTACCAGTGATTGCAACCACTACCAGTCATTACAACCAATACCAGTCATTACAACCACTACCAGTCATTACAACCATTATGGTGAGTTATCTGCTCAACAGGTGGCGTTGTGTGTGTGTAAGTGTGAGAGTCCGAGTGTAGAGGGTGAGACAGTGAAGCACGGGAACGAGATGGCTTCAGAGATGGGGTCGTTTCGGGCCATGAGTGAGCACCGTGCCTCATGTGAAGGCAAGATGGCAGGTGCTCGTTGTACTCTACGTGCTTCACATGTCTCACTCCCTAGACTGGAACAAGACCTCACGGGCTTCACTGTTCATTGTAAAGCGGTGAATGTTAAGGCTCTCAGCCTATGCCCGAGAGGAAGTAAGTTGGAATATAGAAAAAAAAAAAAAAAAAAAAAAATTACCAGTCATTACAACCAGTACCGTGATTACAACCACTACCAGTCATTACAACCATTACCAGTCATTACAACCACTACCAGTCATTACACCCAACATCAGTCATTACAACCACTACCAGTCACTACAATAACTACCAGTCATTAACACCACTACCAGTCATTACAACCACAACCAGTCATTACAACCACTACCAGTCACTACAACCACTACCAGTCATTACAACCACCACCAGTCATTACAAACACTACCAGTCATTACAACCACTACCAGTCATTACAAGTTACCATTATCAGTTAAAACAACCACTATCAGTCATTACAACCACTACCAGTCATTACAACCAGTACCAGTTATTACAACCACTACCAGTGATTACAACCACTACCAGTGATTACAACCATTACCAGTGATTACAACCACCACCAGTCATTACAACCACTACCAGTCATTACAACCATTACCAGTCATTACAACCATTACCAGTCATTACAACCACTACCAGTCATTACAACCACCACCAGTCATTACAACCATTACCAGTCATTACAACCACCAACAGTCATAACAACCACTACCAGTAATTACAACCATTACCAGTCATTACAACCATTACCAGTCATTACAACTTCTACCAGACATTACAACCACAACCAGACATTACAACCACTACCAGACATTACAACCATTACCAGTCATTACAACCATTACCAGTCATTACAACCATTACCAGTCATTACAACCACCACCAGTCATAACAACCACTACCAGTCATTACAACCACTACCAGTCATTACAACCACTACCAGTCATTACACCCAACACCAGTCATTACAACCACTACCAGTCATTACAACCACCACCAGTCATTACAACCACTACCAGTCATTACAACCACCACCAGTCATTACAACCACTACCAGTCATTACAACCACTACCACTCATTACAAGTTACCATTATCAGTCAAAACAACCACTATCAGTCATTACAACCACTACCAGTCATTACAACCAGTACCAGTGATTACAACCACTACCAGTGATTACAACCACTACCAGTGATTACAACCATTTCCAGTCATTACAACCACCACCAGTCATTACAACCACTACCAGTAATTACAACCACTACCAGTCATTACAACCACCACCAGTCATTACAACCACTACCAGTCATTACAACCACCACCAGTCATTACAACCACCAACAGTCATAACAACCACTACCAGTCATTACAACCACTACCAGTCATTACCACCACCACCAGTCATTACAACCACTACCAGTCATTACAACCACTACCAGTCATTGCAACCACCACCAGTCATTACAACCACTACCAGTCATTACAACCACTACCAGGCATTACAACCACTACCAATCATTACAACCACCACCAGTCATTACAACCACTACCAGCCATTACAACCACTACCAGTCATTACAACTACTACCAGTCATTACAACCACTACCTGTCATTACAACTACTACCACTCATTACAACCACTACCAGTCATTACAACCACCACCAGCCATTACAACCACTACCAGTCAGTACAACCACTACCAGTCATTACAACCAATACCAGTCATTACAACCACCACCAGTCATTGCAACCACTACCAGTCATTACAACCACTACATCATTACAACCACTACCAGTCATTACAACCACAACCAGTCATTACAACCACTACCAGTCATTACAACCACTACCAGTAATTACAACCACCACCAGTCATTAAAACCACTACCAGTCATTACAACCACCACCAGTCATTACAACCACCACCAGTCATTACAACCACTACCAGTTATTACAACCACTACCAGTCATTACAACCATCACCAGTCATTACAACCACCACCAGTCATTACAACAACTACCAGTGATTACAACCACTACTAGTGATTACAACCACTACCAGTTATTACAACCACTACCAGTCATTACAACCACCACCAGTCATTACAACCATCACCAGTCATTACAACCACTACCAACCATTACAACCACCACCAGTCATTGCAACCACTACCAGTCATTACAACCACTACCAGTCATTACAACCACTACCAGTCATTACAACCACCACCAGTCATTACAACCAGTACCAGTGATTACAACCACTACCAGTGATTACAACCACTACCAGTGATTACAACCATTACCAGTCATTACAACCACCACCAGTCATTACAACCACTACCAGTAATTACAACCACTACCAGTCATTACAACCACCACCAGTCATTACAACCACTACCAGTCATTACAACCACCACCAGTCATTACAACCACCACCAGTCATAACAACCACTACCAGTCATTACAACCACCACCAGTCATTGCAACCACTACCAGTCATTACAACCACTACATCATTACAACCACTACCAGTCATTACAACCACAACCAGTCATTACAACCACTACCACTCATTACAACCACTACCAGTAATTACAACCACCACCAGTCATTACAACCACTACCAGTCATTACAACCACCACCAGTCATTACAACCACCACCAGTCATTACAACCACTACCAGTTATTACAACCACTACCAGTCATTACCACCACCACCAGTCATTACAACCACCACCAGTCATTACAACCACTACCAGTCATTACAACCACTACCAGTCATTACAACCACTACCAGTTATTACAACCACTACCAGTCATTACAACCACCACCAGTCATTACAACTACCACCAGTCATTACAACCATCACCAGTCATTACAACCACTACCAATCATTACAACCACCACCAGTCATTACAACCACTACCAGTCATTACAACCACTACCAGTCATTACAACCACCACCAGTCATTACAACCACCACCAGTCATTACAACCACCACCAGTCATTACAACCACTACCAGTTATTACATCCACTACCAGTCATTACAACCACCACCAGTCATTACAACCACCACCTGTCACTACAACCACCACCAGTCATTACAACCACTACCAGTCATTACAACCACCACCAGTCATTACAACCACTACCAGTCATTACAACCACTACCAGTCATTACAACCACTACCAGTCATTACAACCACCACCAGTCATTACAACCACCACCAGTCATTACAACCACTACCAGTCATTACAACCACTACCAGTCATTACAACCACTACCAGTTATTAGAACCACTACCAGTTATTACAACCACTACCAGTCATTACAACCACCACCAGTCATTACAAACACTACCAGTCATTACAACCACTACCAGTCATTACAACTACCACCAGTCATTATAATCACTACCAGTCATTACAACCACTACCAGTCATTACAACCACTAACAGGCATTACAACCACCACCCATCATTACAACCACTACCAGTCATTACAACCACTACCAGTCATTACAAACAGTACCAGCCATTACAACCACTACCAGTCATTACAACCAGTACCAGTCATTACAACCACTACCAGTCATTACAACCACTAACATGCATTACAACCACTACCAGTCATTACAACCACCACCCGTCATTACAACCACTACCAGTCATTACAACCACTACCAGTCATTACAACCACTAACAGGCATTACAACCACTAACAGGCATTACAACCACTACCAGTCATTACAACCACTACCAGTCATTACAACCACTACCAGTCATTACAACCACTACCAGTCATTACAACCACTAACAGGCATTACAACCAATAACAGGCATTACAACCACCACCCGTCATTACAACCACTACCAGTCATTACAATCACTACCAGTCAGTACACCACCACCCGTCATTATAACCACCACCCGTCATTACAACCACTAACAGTGTTACGACCGGTACTACGAAATAAACAAGGGCACTTAATGATGGACTAGATCACTAGATGATAGGCTATATCTGCAACAACGGTACGCTAATTCCAAACCCTCGAACTATTACGCCGGTGAACAAAACACTTAAAACCCTTCAGAGTTAATCTACTGGATAACGGGGTATCAATTAACTAGGTTTTAGTGCACTTCTACAAAGGCTTTCCGGTGACGGCAAAGCCAACTCACAACAGGAGTACTTACGTTATGAAAATGCTCTTAAGTAATAACAATGCTTGAATAAACTATATAAGATTTAATAAAGGAAGATATGCTTACGTTAACTTTTAGTGTGAGTCTGTACTCAACACTAACTCTACAATGCTCTATGAAAATACTGGATGTCTAGTCCTAAAGCAATCGATAAGGAATCTTCTGAAAAGGTCTGATGCTCTAAAATGCTCGTTAATATAGAACAGACATAAATGCAGGGGCAGGACACCAAAGTGTGTATCTTAAATACACCAATAAGTAGGATACATATATATAACAAGGGAGTGCAACAACTCTGTGACAGCACTAATAATAACCACTCAGAAACAGTACTTCCTTAGCCAACGAAACAGCCAAACTGGGTTGTGCACTATGCATCAACCTTGGCTAAAACAAGGCGTGAATAATTCCTAAAGCATACACAATGAAAGTTAATATACACAATGCTGTCTTTCTCACTAATCAAGTCTAGCAGTGGCATAAAAGGTACTAGGAAACTAGGCAGAGCGCAAGCATGCTCGTAGCCTACTGTCTCCCCTTGAACAGATTTCCCTTATGTTACGTTAAGTGACTTGGAGGCTCTCTTGGGAAGTCCAGATCTCTAGTATCTGGTCTTGCCCTGGCGCTCCACAAAGGTCAACAAAATGAGGTAGCAATCGTACAGGTAAGAGTAGGCAAAAGCCCTTTACCGGTATACTGCTACACTCGCAAAGGAAAATATGCACAAGGGTTACAGGCTAGCTAGCTTCGTCGATGTTGTACAGGCTCTGACTTGCCACATACATAACTCAATCAAGGGCATGGGAAAGCCCGCGCGCGAGCGAGGGAGGCACACATACATACACACGCACATATTACTACCGCGCTGCCTCCTCCGCTCTCTCTCTCCTTAACTTCACACAATGCATCTTATATTTTATGAATGGTATAAAATACTTCCAAGTGTCACAGACAAGAATAAAGACTACCACTGATCTGTAAGTGACAACATGAACTCTATGAAAGAAAGAACATCGTTCTACGATTATTGTAGCCCATTTCACTGCCCTGGCGAGCACTAGCGAGTTACGAGTGCATTCTGGCAAGCTGGCCAGCGTAACACCCCGCCCAAGATGTGGGACGTTTCAGCCTCAGGTGAACTCCACATCTGACCAGACAGAATGCTCACCAACCCCGCATCACCCAGCTACTCTCCTAAGTTGTGAAAACAAGGCACGATCACAAACATAAAACACAGTATTATAAAAAAAAAATCTGCACAACACTTCCCCAAAATAATAGCATCATAATAATTATATCACGCTCAACGAGTAAGCTTCACCAATCCTAGCCTACTAAGACAACAACTCAGAGTGTCTTAGATGCTTGATGTGATATACTGCACTTATATACTATCAAAAAGAATGAGTTTTTATGTGAGGTTTGTATAATTGTTTTCATAGTGTTTTTGGCAGCGTTGCACTACAAGGGCAGGCCTAATTTTTCTCCACTCTCAAACACACACTGACTGAACGGTGAGGGTTCTCCTGCAAACATACCCTCCCGTGACAAACAATCAGCCAAGCGGCTCGCTTGGTGTAGTGACTAGCGTCTCGGACTTCCACCCAGAAGGCCCGGGTTCGCGCCCATGCTCGGCGCATTAAAGATTTTTCACAAGCACTGAGTCGTTACCATCCCTCATGAGCAAAGGGATGGGGTAGTAGTACAGGACCCCAATGGAAATACGCCTAATCGGCCTTATTGAGCTATCCTTAGCTAGCTTAGCATGTGCTAGCTTTAACACCTTACGAGCGGCCTATGCGGTTTATTTATATGTACCGCCCAGCGGGGTGTTTTTAGCCAAAATAGGGCTGTTTACGTGATCATTTTCATGCCTAAATAAGACCCAGAACGTAAAACAAGTATCTATCCCTGAAAGGGCATAAACAGAGCTTTCGAATGACACCATAACGATCCTTTTATGATTGCTAGTTTTCTTGCAATAACCGTGCAACGCGAGTGCAAAAAGCATGTAATTAGGCACTTTCCCCATACAATTCCGTATATAGCGAGTGAGAGAGGGAGGGAGGAGGTGGGATTCGTGTCAGTTGGTTCGCCGCGGTGGTCTGGAGCAGTCATACGCTCGCTACTCTCCTGCCACCACTTGTCTCTCTCTCTCAGCCACATTACGTGCTGAAATTGCCACACGATATATGTCGAGCGCCGCCACATAGTCCAGCTTTATTTAACTCGACTTATGTTGCGCGCCGCTAATTAAGGGTTAAGAACTATTATTATTATTATTATTATTATTATTATTATAGTGCCCTTAACATGCCACACATCCAACTTGTGTTCCGGCAGCAAAACAACACCTGACACTGATAAACTGCCCAGTTCATCACAAGACTGGCACTTCTCTTTGCTCTTTCCGGCAACAGGGCCTGCCAATAACCTTTCACTATTTCTACCCTAGTGATGAGCGAGGCAGCCCCGATGCGGTCTATGGTGTCGTCAACTCTAGGTAATGGATAGGCATCTGTCAGGGATAATGCTTCCACACTCTTGCAATCAACATACACATGGATCTTGCCACTTAACTCAGGTTGCAAAGTCACTGGCAATGACCACTCACGATATACCTTATCCCTCAGACCCTTTTTCCACATGTAATCTAGCTCTGCTTTCACGACAGGCTGTTGAGCAGGATTTATACGGTAGGGAACTAACTTGAGCCTTGCACTGTCTCCAGCCTCCATGTCGGATTCTACCCCGTACATCAGGCCTGGAGAATCAACAAACATGCGGACGTACTGCCATAGCCTAGTAAATAACTTCTCTTGGCGCTCAGGAACAAAGAAGAATAACATGCCTAGTGCCCTCCCACAACCCCGCCGAGACCGCAGCTTCTAAACTATAGTCTCCCTCCTTCTCCACCTTCGTCCCTAGAACAACCAGGTCATGAGAGGGACAATTAGCACCACCTGTGCAGTCACTCCCATAGTTCATAATTGCTAAGGCTTCCCCGCCGATACCGTACATGCGCACCCCCGCATTCCTTGCGACTACATCTGGCTGCGCAGCATCACCGCCTTCAGCGACATGGCCAGATACAGTTGGTCTATGGTAGGGCTGTTGCATTCGACTAGAGCAGCATTGGGAGGCTATGCGACGACCGGGCGCACCTACTCCACAGCCAACCTCACCAATCTGCTCAATGTCCTGATTCTGACCACCACCCTTAGCAGCCATGGGTCGACCCTGACCTGACAACCATGCCAAAGCCTCGCCGCCCGCCTCGAACCACTGAAACTACGAGGCCAACGGTCTACTAACACTCAAGTGACCTGCCAGCGGAACATCGTGCACCGCATGAGTTGTGAGGCCTGGGTGCTCGACACAAACAGTGGGGTATGAACCGAGCCGATGCTGGAGCGCTGCACACTGCTTCTCAGGCAGGTGCTCTAGCGCTTCCACAGCCACCTGACTCGTGTCCGCCACCCACTGCTCCGCCGAGACATGACAATCCCAACTCTCCTCCACCTGTGCCCCACTGCCCCCTCTCCTTCTCCACCTTGGCCGCTGCAGACCAACATAGGGACAGTAGGCTGCTCAGGTGGTGGCCTCACAAACTCCTTTAACAGGTTAACATGACATGCTTCCCCGTCCTCGAGTTCAATAGCCCCGTTCCCATAACTCTCCTCCACCTGGAAACTACTCTGTCACGGAGTGCTATCACGCCTAACCATGTCACTAGGGGGGACAGGTTCTGGGGCCACTCCGGAGCTTAACCTTGGGTCAAGTACCGAGTCACCAAGGAGTGTCGCTGGATCCAAACTCTCAACCCGATCAGCCTTGACTTTCTCCTTCCGACCCTTCCTCCGCTGGTCTAGAACTTGGGACACCTGTGACACCTGAGCGGACTGAGATCTCTCGAGCCCCTCTTGCCCCTCCCTACTCATGTCGGCCGCCCTCTCGGCAACGACTAAGGGTGGAACCTCGGAAGTGGGCACCGCAAAGTCATTACCGAGAAGGAGGTCGACCCCCTCAACTGACAACTTCTCCACCACACCCACATCCAAGTCCCGTGTCACACCGTCCACCTCAAGCTCCATTCTGACCAGCGGGTAAGACCGCGTAGCATTGATGCCTTGAACTACCACAACCCGAGCCACGTTAACAGGCTTGCCAGTGAAATTCTTAACAAGTGTCTGGGAAGCGCCCGTATCACGCAACAACTCAAGCCCACCTCACAGTGCCGTGCCCCCTATGACCACAAAAAGCATCACGGACGGGTGACGAGCCCTCCTGCTGCTTCTGCACCGACGATGACTTCGCAACCGACTGTTTACCCGGGTAAACGCGGAAGACCGAAAAGAAACGCCAATGTTGCTCACTAGCGACACCACTGCTGTAGGCGGTGTGCTCGGACATGAGCGCGCAATATGCCCCTTCTCATGACACTTGAAACATTCCACTTCGCTCTTGGACTTCCTCTGAGGTGAGGAAGGGCCCTGGCCTTTCTTAAATGGGAAGGGTTTCGACTTGGGTTCATAATTGGCAACAGTACTCTTAAATGGATAATTTGTGTCATAAATTCGAGGGGGTGGAGTGGTACACCCCTGGTTACCTGCCTCAGCTCTCTGTGCAGACCCACACCCACGAATCAATGACACCCTAAGGTCAGCCAGCTCAGTCGCCTTCTGCAGAGTTTTTGGTTGCTTTTCTTTAAGGTTAAGAGTCAAGTCATTGCCAGTACATTTAAAAAATTGTTTCAGCAACACTAGTTGTTTTACTGAATCAAAAGTAGTTGCCTTCTCCGACCTTAACCAATTTTCAAATGCATCTGATAGCTCTCTAGCGTGTTCCTGGAAAGTACTCTCCTTTCTATTTGGAACCGCCCTAAACTTCAGCCTATTGGTCTCTGGCTGTAGCTCATACGCCCTCAGGACAGCCTCTTTCAACAACTCGTAATCCACACAGGAATCTAGGGGCAAAGCATCTTACGCCTTGAGTGCTTTCCCCGTCAATCGTGAAGAAACAAGGGCTGCCCACTTCTCCTCGGGCCATTGGTGCTCCTGGCACTTTTTCTCGAACCGGAGAAAAAATTCTGTAACTCCTAACTCATCAAACACTGGGACCAACTTAAGTAGATGCGACAGGGACTCGTCATGGGCTCGACCCCCCTGAGCGACCCGGTTCCTCGTCACCTCTACACGAGTTTTCTCTAGGTCAACATCGGCACAATACCTTGCAGACTCGGCCTGATACCTGAGCTCAGCCTCTCACTGCTGCTGCTTCTGCTTGAGCTCAGCCTCATGCTTTCGCTGCTCGAGCTCAGCCTCATACTTTTGTTGCTCGATCTTCTGCTGCTCAAGCTCAGACTGCTGCTTAAGTTTGGCGAGCTCGAGCTGAAACAACATCTCGGAAGACAAACCCTGAGGAGGGGGTGCTACTATTGGGGACCCACCCTGTGAATCACCTAGAGGCATACCCAACCGCCAGCGGGCATCGGCCTGCGGGATCGTACCCGGCTCCGGAGCCCGAGGGGGCGCCATGGTAGGAGTCGAGTGGAATGGGGGCTGGGCCGAAGGTGCCCCAGCTCCCGCTCCACCCGAACCCCCATGCACCCCACCCAGCTCACTTCTCGACAAACCGCTAGTATTGGGACTCCCTCAGACTGTGGCCACACACTGCAGTCCATACCGGTCTAGCCCCGACACACGATCCGATCCGCTGACACAGGCTCCTCCAAAAATATCCGAGCATCCTCCTCATTGTTCACCACCCGAACGCCGCTTAACAACTCCCCCTTCTCCACCTCCTCGCCTGCCTCTCGCACTGTGCCCTCACTATGCTCAGACCCGTCCAGTGACATGATGGAGCCAACAAAAAAAATTCTCAGTCAAGACAAAAATAGCCAAACTTTCGCGTAGCTTTATTCACCAAAAAATATTCGAAGATGTTCTTGAGTGCAATACTAGGTCACCAATAACTCCAACAAGTTCTATGTATCCTCAAAACAATGTCTACTGCCAACAGTGCGAGAAATAAATTCAACCCCCAAATGGCAATAAGATTTCTCCAAAAAAAACTGCAATATTCAGTTCACTATATTCTGGTCTATGGTCGCCATTTGTTATGACGACTAGGACATAATACTAGGCAAGGTCGCCATTTGTTACGACCGGCACTACGAAATAAACAAGGGCACTTAATGATGGACTAGATGATAGGCTATATCTGCAGCAACGGTACGCTAATTCCAAACCCTCGAACTATTACGCCGGTGAACAAAAACACTTAAAACCCTTCAGAATTAATCTACTGGATAACGGGGTATCAATTAACTAGGTTTTAGTGCACTTCTACAAAGGCTTTCCGGTGACGGCAAAGCCTACTCACAACGGGAGTACTTACGTTATGAAAATGCTCTTAAGTAATAACAATGCTTGAATAAACTATATAAGATTTAATAAAGGAAGATATGCTTACGTTAACTTTTAGTGTGAGTCTGTACTCAACACTAACTCTACAATGCTTTATGAAAACGCTGGAAGTCTAGTCCTACAGCAATCAGATAAGGAATCTTCTGAAAAGGTCTGATGCTCTAAGATGCTCATTAATATAGAACAGACATAAATGCAGGGGCAAGACACCAAAGTGTGTATCTTAAATACACCAATAAGTAGGATACATATATATAACAAGGGAGTGCAACAACTCTGTGACAGCACTAATAATAACCACTCTGAAACAGTACTTCCTTAGCCAATGAAACAGCCAAACTGGGTTGTGCACTATGCATCAACCTTGGCTAAAATAAGGCGTGAATAATTCCTAAAGCATACACAATGAAAGTTAATATACACAATGCTGTCTTTCTCACTAATAAAATCTAGCAGTGGCACAAAAGGTACTAGGAAACTAGGCAGAGCGCAAGCATGCTCGTAGCCTACTGTCTCCCCTTGAACAGATTTCCCTTATGTTACGTTAAGTGACTTGGAGGCTCTCTTGGTAAGTCCAGATCTCTAGTATCTGGTCTTGCCCTGGCACTCCACAAAGGTCAACAAAATGAGGTAGCAATCATACAGGTAAGAGTAGGCAAAAGCCTTTTACCGGTATACTGCTACACTCGCAAAGGAAAATATGCACAAGGGTTACAGGCTAGCTAGCTTCGTCGATGTTGTACAGGCTCTGACTTGCCACATACATAACTCAAACAACGACCAAAGATACCTTCCACTGTCTAGCATTAAATAATAAGAGAGAACAGCTCAATAATTAGAAGCACCCCAACACTAGGCTACCATATGACTATGACTCTACTAATCCCTAACAAGTGCAAACATAAATGTGAGAGCTGGTGCTGGTAATACGACTGGCCGTCTATGGAAGTTGTATGCAGAACCAGAAGGGATAAACAATTGAATAAAGATGGAAGTATGAAAAAGAAGAAGTTCAGAGAGAGAGATAGTAGTATAGAGGGTTATATGGGGGACAGATTGCAAAGGACATGTAGGACCAAGCACGCTACGCCAAGCTCTGCCGGAGAAACGCGGCAGGAGCCCCCACAGGACCATCAAAGGCAGCGGCACCCAATCACAGACGACTACGTCACGAGGAGCAAGCGTCACTTAGGACGCGCCAAGCGCGCCAGCCAATCAAGGGCCTGGGAAAGCCAGTGAGCAAGGGAGGCACACGTACATACACACGCACATATTACTACCGCGCTGCCTCCTCCGCTCTCTCTCTCCTTAACTTCACACAATGCATCTTATATTCTATCAATGGTATAAAATACTTCCAAGTGTCACAGACAAGAACAAAGACCACCACTGATCTGTCTGTGACAATATGAACTCTATGAAAGAAAGAACATCGTTCTATGATTATTGTAGCCCATTTCACTTCCCTGGCGAGCGCTAGCGAGTTACGAGTGCATTCTGGCAAGCTGGCCAGCGTAACAACAGGCATTACAACAACCACCTGTCATTACAACCACTACCAGTCATTACAACCACTACCAGTCAGTACAACCACTAACAGTCATTACAACCACTACCAGTCAGTGCAACCATTACCAGTCATTACAACCACTACAGGTCATTATAACCACTACCAGTTATTACAACCACCACCAGTCATTACAATCACTAACAGTCATTACAACCACTACCAGTCATTACAACCACCAACAATTGGGCGGGTGCCCAACCCCGAAAGGAGTTGAAATAGGGGAGCTATCCCCCCGCCAAAGGCGGCTTTCTAGGGCCTTTCCTAGCTGATGCTGAGAGGATTGGGTTCTAGTCATGTGGTGATGGGCTGGTCTATCCGAGTGAGAACTGAGCGATCTCTGCCATACCCATAGCTTACTCTGACTGTTCCTTTTACTTATATATCTTCTAGATCTCAAGTGTCTTTTCCGTGGATTGACCTCCCTACTGCCAACCTAGAAGTTGGCAGATTGGGAGCCAAAGCGTCACATTTCTCCCTTACCCCTCAACTTTCCCTTCATAATTGCTGAGTGGCACAGGGCCTTGGGTGGGGCTTTGGTTTCCTGGGCGTTTCCGCACCTTCCTCAGCTCCCTGCCTTGGAATGGCTTCGGTCACCCGGGCTTTGTTAGTGGTAAGCAGGGAGGATTTTGTGGGGGCGCTCGTTTATGGCCTTGGCCTTGCTCGAGACCTTGGGGCTGCTCGGCCAGACAGCCTGGGGAACAACAACAACAACAACAACCACCAACAATCATTACAACCACCAACAGTCATTACAACCAATAACAGTCATCACTGTCAGTCATCACCACCAGTCATTACAACCATTACCAATCGTTACAACCACCATCAGTCACCACCAACATTCACCACCGGCCATCTCCTCTCCACATCAACAGCTGATTAGAAAGAAAAACCATTGTTCCATTTGCGCGTCCCAGCTGTTGGCAGTCCCCACCAGATGAAACCACAGTTTATTTGAAAGAATCCACTTCTCTTTATCAGCACATAATGGTCGAGATATTGCGTCTTGTGTGATAGACCATGTTTTTTTGTTTTTTTATAAGAACATAAGAAAATGGGAGTCTGCAGAAAGCCGATTGGCCTAAGCAAGTCAGATCCCTGTATGTATATGTATATGATTTATGTATAAGAAGGAGACAAAAGGCAAAGGTGCTTTTAACAAGTGTCTCCCTTGAAGTTGAATGAATGACAGAAAGCTAAATTCATGGTACGTTAGAGTCAAAATGTCTGGACACACAGAGCTTGAAAAGATTGGTGCTCCTCATTCTCCATAAGAGAGAAGCTCTGACAAACACTAATTATTGTAATAGCGCCGTAGAAGAGAGAGAGATGCAAGATTATGGCATGTAGAGAGAGATTGTAGGGAATTAGTATGAGGAAGTGAGTTGATGTGGCAAAAGTATGTTGAATCTACCCTTTCGAGAAGTGAAGCATGGGTGGAACGTCCTCATACATGCCCAAAATACTCAATACATGGGCATTCTGTGCCCTTATGCAGAGCAAGAAGCTATGCGGGGGTGAAAAACCCACAGAGATGGTTGAACACACCTAACTGCTGGGAAGCTGTTTAACAAGATTGTTAATATGATCTTTCTAAGACAGGTCAGGAGAAAAAGAAATGCCAAGAATACTGTGAGAAGATGAAGGATTTATTTGTGTGTTGTTGAAGAATAAGGAATAGCTGTGTGGAAGATAGTGATAGGTAGATAGATGAAGAGATTGGGTTTTGAAAGCATTCCAAGTAACAAAATATTTTCTGGCCAAATCAGAAATAGTTAATGAATCAGAAGGTAGGCGTGATATGGCCTCATCACGTGAACATTCTACTGACCAACCTGGTGAACAAGCCTATATTTTTTCCACCCTAAATGACCTAGAGCAGTTGTTTCAGCAAACCACCCGTATCCCAGATTGCCTTGGAGATTGGCCCAGCATTCTTGACTTGTTTCTAACTTCTAACTCCTTCTTATACTGTCGATCTTTTCTCTCCTTTGGGCTCCTCCGACCATAAACTTATCTCTGTCACCTGTCCTATCTCTCAAGTACGGCCACCCTATCCTCCGAGCCGGCGGCGCTTGTGGCACTTTCGCGCTGCCGACTGGGAGGCTCTACGGCAGTACTTCTTTGATTTCCCATGGAATTTGCTTCCGTGGCCGGAGACCCTCGGAGAGTGCTGAATCAAGAATCTCATTCTTCCTATGTTTCTGCTCGAAATCAAGCCAAATCTGTTCTTTGACTTGCCAAACACTCTTTCATCAATAATAGATGCTTTGAACTATCCAACTCTAGCTCTTCTCAAGCTTTCTGGCATCTAGCCCAAAACCACTCAAACAATATGTCTTCCTCGTCTCTCCCTCCCCTTTTCCACTCTGATGGCACAACCATCACTTCTTCTTCTGACAAAGCTAAACTCTTCACTCAAACTTTCGCTAGAAACTCCATATTGGATGATTCTGGTGCTATCCCTCCCTCTCCATCCCCCTCTTTCTTACTTATGCCTAATATCATAATATTTTATAAAGATGTACTTTCTACCCTCTCTGGGCTTAATACTAAGAAAGCGTACGGTCCGGATGGTGTTCCTCCTGATGTACTCAACAACTGTGCTTCCGTGCCGACTCCCTGCCTAGGTAAACTCTTTCGTCTCTGTCTCTCCTCTAACTTCATCCCTTCTTGCTGGAAGTTCGCTCTCATTCAATCTGTCCCAAAAAAGGGTGACCGCTCTCAACCCTCCAACTATCGTCCAATTGCTTTCATCTCTTGTATCTCTTAAGGTTTTAAAAATTATCCTTACTTCAACATTTCTTAAACATTTCTCAGCTCATAATCTACTCTCAGACTGCCAGTATGGCTTCCTTTAGTGTCACTCTTCTGCAGATCTTCTTTCATACCATAATAACTCCTGATCATCCTCCTTTCGAGACTTCAATGAGACCTTTTCTATTGCGCTAGAAATATCGAAGGCCTTCGATAGAGTCTGGCACAAATCTCTAATTTCTAAACTACCCTCCTTTGGTTTCTATCCCTCCTTCTGTGCCTTTGTCTCTAATTTCCTTTCCGGCCGTTCCATAACTGCGGTTGTGGAAGGCCATCGTTCACTCAACCTATCAACTCCGGTGTTCCTCAGGGATCTGTCCTATCTCCAATTATCTTTCTAATTTTCATAAATTATCTTCTCAACTGTATCTCCAGCCCTATCCATTAATATGCAGACAACTCTACCTTACACTATTGAATTAGTTTTCCAGAACGCCCCAGCAAGCAATCCCTCTAAAGCAAACGTAATGAAGCCATGCAACACTTATCTTCCGATCTAACTACCATTTCCAATTGGGGCAGAGAAAACATTGTTGCCTTTAATGCTTCCAAGACCCACTTTCTCCAACTATCGTGAACTACCAGAGGACTATCCATTTTATTTCAACAATACAAAAATCAACCCTTCATCTTCTCTTAGTATTCTCGGTGTCTCTTTTTCTTCTGCTCTCTCTTGGAAGCGTCATATTACCATTCTTGCTAAGGCGGCCTCTCAGAAGCTGGGTGTGCTCAACCGCCTCAAGGGGTTCTTTACCCCTGCACAGCTTTTTGCCTATGTACAGGGGCACAGTGCGTCCTTGTATTGAGTATTGTTCTCATGTGTGGGGAGGTTCCTCTCACACAGTACTTCTAGACAAAGTAGAAAGGAAAGCGTCTTGTATCATTAAGTCCTGCCCACTCACCGACTCTGCAATCTCTCTCAATGTTGCTTCTCTCTCGCTATTCTATTGCTACTACAATAATCAGTGTTTCTCAGAGCTCTCTCAGTGTATACCACCTCCTCTATGTAAGGTACGTAACACCCGTCTTGCAACACGATCCCACCCCTACTCTGTGCAACTCTCCAACTCAAGAGGGAAACGATACTCCCAATCTTTCTTCTATTCAACAGCTGAGCACTGGAACTCTCTTCCTGAATCCATCTTTCCCTCATCCTATGACTTAAATTGCTTCAAACGAGATACGTCCAGACATTTTGGCTAGAACATTCCTTGATTTTGTCATTGTCACTCTTTCAACTCTGAGGGAGTCACTCGTCACAGGCAGTTCTGCATTTTGTATCCCTCATCCACATAGAAAATAAAAAAATTGCATGCTGGTTCAATGTGGAAAACTTGTAGAATAGTGTAAGGTAGAATCATCAGCATATGAGTGGATAGTGTAAGGTAGAATCATCAGCATATGAGTGGATAGTGTAAGGTAGAATCATCAGCATATGAGTGGATAGTGTAAGGTAGAATCATCAGCATATGAGTGGATAGTGTAAGGTAGAATCATCAGCATATGAGTGGATAGTGTAAGGTAGAATCATCAGCATATGAGTGGATAGTGTAAGGTAGAATCATCAGCATATGAGTGGATAGTGTAAGGTAGAATCATCAGCATATGAGTGGATAGTGTAAGGTAGAATCATCAGCATATGAGTGGATAGTGTAAGGTAGAATCATCAGCATATGAGTGGATAGTGTAAGGTAGAATCATCAGCATATGAGTGGATAGTGTAAGGTAGAATCATCAGCATATGAGTGGATAGTGTAAGGTAGAATCATCAGCATATGAGTGGATAGTGTAAGGTAGAATCATCAGCATATGAGTGGATAGGAGTAGAGGTAGAGTTGAGAAGATCATTAATATATATTTGAGACACAACTGGAGACATGACAGAACCCAGAAAACACTGAATTTAATAGATTGAGGAAGCGAGCGATGGCCGTCCATAGTCACAGCTATGGGGCGGACAGAAAGCAAAATAGAAATAAAGTAGGTATGCAGTTTTCGCATTACAAAAACAAAAACAAAAAAAAATATATATATATATATATATATATATACCGGTATATATATATACACCGGTATATAAACTGCATACGCAACTCTGCGACCTAGAATACTGCAAGTAGTTATGAATCTCTTAAGTAAAATCGGTATATATATATATATATATATATATATATATATATATATATATATATATATACGGTATATACTAAATGTTTTTATACTCACAGCCGGACTTGAACCACCGACAGTCAGAATAAGTGCCCATACTTTAATCCACTATACCACAGCGTGATAGAGGATACTCTTGTGCAGTGGATTAAAGCATAGACACTCGTCCTGACTGTTGGTGGTTCATGTCCGCCTGGGAGTATACATATAAAATTACATTTATGATCGCATTGAACCTTAATCATTGGAATATTAAGGTCAGCGTAACATTATTTTGTAGCATTTTGAATATGGTGTAATTCAAATTTAGAATATATATAAGAGAAATAGTGACCATAATATGTGACCTTCATCATTCACCTTGACCTTTGAATAACAAAAACACAACATTTGGACAATCGTTGCATTGACCAACCGAATTTGCCAGCAAAATTTGGTGACGATACGTAACCCGTTCAGTACAGTTCTGTTAGTTTCATTTCATACTTTTTTTTTTTTTTTTTTTTAAGAGACAATGAACGGAGGAAAGAAAAATACAGATAAAACAAAAAGGTCCATGTGCCTAAAGGCATCCTCCATTCATAAAATGTTTGTAACAACTGGATTTAAACATTTGTAGATTGTAAGTTTGTGGAAAGCAATTCGAGGGAAGTGAATATTAAGACTATTTTATTTAGTTTATGAAGGGCCTCAATAAAATTAGCAGGCTTTCAAATATCTTTATTAACTCTTTTTACTACCACAGATCCTTCATAAGCTCCACAAAATCGTCTAATTATAGCTAGAATACAATAAAAAAGACGTCACCGGTACACAAAGGGTTAAACAGTCTAGGAAGAGTTTAAAGAATATTATTAAATATTTGTTTTGTTCTTTTACCTTGACTTTTAACCTTAAGTAATATAATATATATATACATATATATATATATATATATATATATATATATATATATATATATATATATATATATATATACAGTATCTATACTATATATATATATATATATATATATATATATATATATATATATATATATATATATATGATTGAAATATATGATATTTAAGTAAAATGCAACTAACAGTCGTTAGCTTATCGAAAATTGAGTATTTTGTATGATGAAGGTTAACTTATGACCTTGGCCTGTGCCCTTGACCTTTATGTAGGAATATATTTTTGTTTGCTTTGATGTAACCCTAGAAAATCAAATACGTGTCAAATTTAATTAAACATGATCAATTAGTTTCAGAGGTATTAAAGGAATAGTTGACCTTGACTTTCACATTGACCTTCATGATGTCTGAAAAATTATAATTTTAATTTTCCCTTAAAGCACAACTGTCTCAACGAGTTTTGTGAAGTTTACATGAATAGTAAAGAAACTAGCTTATTGACATTATATTTGATGTTGACCTGTGACCTTGACCTATCAAATGGAATTATGTTCATACTTGTATGACCTTGGTCTAGGCATTCCGAATATATATGATATGCCTAATGAGAATCTTACATTAAATAGCAAATACTAGTAAAAATAATTGTCTAACTTTAACCTTGACCTTTGACCTTGACCTTCGACCTTAGAATTTCTTATCGAGGATTTAGTTAGCTTAACAGCAATGTTCATATTAACTAGCATTATGAATGTGGTGTAATTCGTATAAAAACATATTGATTACAAATAGTGATCATATACTGTGACCTTGACCTTTGACTTAAATTATAATACATATATTTGGATGGTCGTCGCATTGACCAACTGAATTTGCCTGAATAATTTGGTGACAATACATTAAACAGTCTAGGAGGAGTTAAGGGTAAATGACAAATACTCTTGTTTTGACCCAGACCTCTGACCTGAACAATTACAATATTTATGTGAAATTTGATATATATGATATATAAGTAATAAGCCATAACACAGCCAGTTTTCCAAAATTTGAGTAATCTTTTTTAATAAATAATAAAAGTTGACATTTGACCTTGACCTGTGATCTTGACCTTTATGTAAGAGTACATTGCCCATGAAAATCAAATAAGCATGCCTAATTTCATAAAAACCCATCAGTTATTTTCATATATATTAATAGAATAGTTGACCTTGACCTTTGACCTTTATCTTGACCTTTATATGTCTCAACATTTATTATTTTCCTTTTCACTTAAAGTGCAACTATCTCACCAAATGTGAAGTTTGCATGCAAAGTAAAGAAAATAGCATATTGACCTTTTATTTGACCTTGACCTGTGACCTTGACCTTTCATATGGAATTGTAGTTTCTTGTATGACCTTGGCCTAGGTATTCCTATTCATGGTAAACCTAGTGAGAATCTAACAGTTAGTATAAGAAATACTAGTAAAAAACCCATTTTGACCTTTGACCTTGAACTTTGACCTTACCCTTTAAAATATTTATCGAAGATTAGGACAATACGATATTAAGGTTACCAGTAAGTTGTATTGTGAAAATGAAGACATTTGAGTAAAAAGTAAAATAAATAGTAAAAGTTGACTGTTGACCTTGACCTGTGACCTGGACTTTTATATAAGAGTATTTTTTTGTTTTTTTCATTGACATTGCCCTGCACAATCTAATAAGCATGCCTAATTTCATTAAAACCCATCAGTTAATTTCATATATATTAATAGAATAGTTGACCTTGACCTTTGACCTTTATCTTGACCTTCATGATATGGGTGTCCAAATGTATTATTTTCCTTTTCATTTAAAGTGCAACTATCTCACCAAATTGTGTGAAGTTTGCATGTAAAGTAAAGAAAATAGCATATTGGCCTTTTATTTGACCTTGACCATTCATATGGAATTGTATAGTTTCTTGTATGACCTTGGCCTAGGTATTCCAAATATACATGGTAAGCCTAGTGAGAATCTAACAGTTAATATAAGAAATACTAGTGAAAAACTTATTTTGACCTTTGACCTTACCCTATAGAATATTTACCTAAAATTTGGTCAATACGATATTAAGGTTACCAGTAACTTGTATAGTGAAAATGAAGACATTTGAGTAAAAACTAAAAAAAATGAAATATTGACCTTATTTTCAACCTTGACCTTTGACCTTAACCTTCAAGTTAAATGGAAAATGCTATTTTGACTGACCATCGCATTGACCAAATGGATATACCTGTGAAATTTGGTGAAAATCCATCGAACGGTCTAGGAGGAGTTTCCGGACAGACACACGGATGACGACGACGACGACGACGATGACGACGATGAACGACGACAATGACGACGATGACGACAGACAGGCTGGCTGGTGGTGCACAGCATACGGGCGGGATCTGTTTGCGCGATACCACTCTGCTTCGCAGAGTTGATAAAGACATAGATGGAGGGATAGAAACCGAAGGAGGGTAGTTTAGACATTTGAGATTTGTGGCATTCTCTATCAAAGACTATCGATATGTCTAGTGCAATAGAAAGGGTATTACTAAACTCCGGAAAAGAGGATGGCTAAGAGTTAGTAATATAAGAAAGAAGATCACCAGTAGAGATGAAAGAAATGAGGGTTGAGAGTGGTCACCCTTCTTTGGGCAAGTTTAATGAGAGCAAATTCCAGCAAGAATGACAGACTTTAGAGGAATGACAGAAATGAAAGAGTTTGCTTGGGCAGGGAATCAGCACGGAAAACAGCTTTGGGTTACAACAGGAGGAAAACTATCCGGTCCTTACCCCTTCTTAGTATTAAACCCAGAGAGGGCAGCAAGTACAGTACATCCTTAGATGAGATTATAATAATAGGCATATAAGAGAGATTCATCAAAGACAAAGTTTTTAATGAGCATTTGAGAGAAGAGTTCAGCTTTGTCAAAGGAAGACATGGTGGTGGTGCTGTCAGAGTGGAGAAAAGGAAGGCAAGACGGTAAAGTTAAATTGTTGGAGAGGTTTTTATCTAGATGCCAAACAGCTTAGGAAGAGCTAGAGAACATATATTCTGATATATTTATTACTAATATATAACTGATTTATTTCATGTATTACTGATAAAAGTTTATGGCGAGTCAAAGAACAGATTTAGCTTGATTCCAGGCAGAAACATAAGAAGTACAAGATGCTTGAGGGTGACAAAATCCTTTGAATGCTTCCTCCTTATTACGGACAGCAGTAGAACAAGAGTGAGTAAACCTCACGTAATGTATGCCTTCATGTCTGAGAGGATTACCTCTCTAATGCGCTTAGCATACTCCAAGGGTCCCCGGCCATGGAAGCAAAAATAATTCCATGAGAAATCAAGAAGTACTCCCAAAGAGCCTCGCAGTCAGCAGCGCCAAAGTGCTACAAGCATTGCCAGCTGGGAGTATCAGAGAGACGCATGAAAAGATAGGGCAGGTAACGGAGATAAGGTTATGATCAGAGGCGCCAAATGGAGTGTACAGTGTGCGCAGAAAGATTAGAGGTTAGAAATAAGTCAAGGATGTTTGGCCAATCTCCAAGGCAGTCAGGGTGCTGAGCTAATTACTCCAGGACATTTAGGATAGAAAAGATGTAGGCTTGTTCACCAGGTTGATCGTTGAAATGAGAGGAGGGCCATTGGTGGTGGTGACTATTAAAATCCCCTAAGCAGGAGGTTTCTGAGAAAGGAGAGGTTGATAGGATGTGATTTACTTTGGAATTCATATAGTAAAATATTTGAGAAAGTCGGTAGAGCTAGGCTGAGAGATAGACAGCACGAAAGTCGGTAGAGCTAGGCTGAGAGATAGACAGCACGAAAGTCGGTAGAGCTAGGCTGAGAGATAGACAGCACGAAAGTCGGTAGAGCTAGGCTGAGAGATAGACAGCACGAAAGTCGGTAGAGCTAGGCTGAGAGATAGACAGCACGAAAGTCGGTAGAGATAGGCTGAGAGATAGACAGCACGAAAGTCGGTAGAGCTAGGCTGAGAGATAGACAGCACGAAATTAATTAGTTTGAAAGTGACAGGAATGTTTGAGTCAGACAGTTGAGATTTCAGAGGAGTCTGAGTCGGGAACAGGAGAGTAATTGAGTTTGTTGTGCACATCCACTGAACATCCACCAGACAGCTATGCCTTGGAAAATAAAAGCTCAGGCTTGTTGAAGGAAAGCTGGTGTTCAACAGAGGAATATAAGACTGTGAATATTGCAAATGTAGATAGAAAGAATGCCTCACCGTGGTCCAGGTCACATTTAGGGGTCGTTTACCAAGGGATGATAGAGTATAGGGTTATGTGGTCTCCCCGCATGCCTATAAACCCACCCGGAAAACTGTGTGCGGGTGTCAAATATAATTGTGTCCGATTACATGCATTTATCTTAAATATGCGTATAAAATTAATCTCTTTCTCTCTCTCTCTCTCTCTCTCTCTCTCTCTCTCTCTCTCTCTCTCTCTCTCTCTCTCTCTCTCTCTCTGTATCAAATCCCTAGAAGCAACACAAACCAGAACTTTCATCCCAGACTTAGCTTGAAATTAATTACATCTCCCAAATGAGCCAACTTGATGATAAACTTACGAATTTAGATGTTGTTCGACAATTTCAAGTTTGCATAGTTTTCTCTCGGTAATTTAAGTAACGTGTGGTATGCTTAATTATGTAAATATTATCATCTTATAAATACCAAACTTTCCTAATTAACAACATATTTCACTACAAAATTATCATAATAGCTCAATGATGAGGACAAGGACATGCCAATTTACCGCCAGCTAGAAAATAACGATACTATGAACTCCATTTGTTCTGTGTGGGTCATGCAGCCAACCAAAATAATTCTCCAGTGTATCATAATTGGGCTTCTAATAATTGTCCAGTAATTCCTGCCAACGATTATACTTGTCTCCTCCCTCATCACCCTCCAACTCCTCATATATCTCTCTCTCTCTCTCTCTCTCTCTCTCTCCCCTCACAGTCACTAGGGGGTAAAGTTATCTCCACCACACGTTAACTGTGAACACTATTTGGCTCTCTATGGCTGGAAGCTATGTCGCCTACACATGTAGCTATGTCGCCTACACATCTATGGCTGGAAGGCTTATAGCTATGTCGCCTACACATCTATGGCTGGAAGGCTTATAGCTATGTCGCCTACACATCTATGGCTGGAAGGCTTATAGCTATGTCGCCTACACATCTATGGCTGGAAGGCTTATAGCTATGTCGCCTACACATCTATGGCTGGAAGGCTTATAGCTATGTCGCCTACACATCTATGGCTGGAAGGCTTATAGCTATGTCGCCTACACATCTATGGCTGGAAGGCTTATAGCTATGTCGCCTACACATCTATGGCTGGAAGGCTTATAGCTATGTCGCCTACACATCTATGGCTGGAAGGCTTATAGCTATGTCGCCTACACATCTATGGCTGGAAGGCTTATAGCTATGTCGCCTACACATCTATGGCTGGAAGGCTTATAGCTATGTCGCCTACACATCTATGGCTGGAAGGCTTATAGCTATGTCGCCTACACATTGTTACGACCGGGCACTCAGGTACACTAGGGCTCTCACACAGGACTCGAGTATGGCTCGCTGCCACAACGGAAACACACGATCCCAACCCCAGAGTACTGCCAGCCGAACAAAAAACACCAATACCCTCCAGAGTTCTATCTGCTATAACGGGGTATACAAGAACTCGGTACTAGCGTTTCACAACAGACTAATACAAAGACGGGAGTTATCTAGTCTGGTCAACAATCAAACAAAGAAGTAAATACAACAACACCAAAGAATAGTGTTGGCCGAAGCCGAAGTAATCCACCCTTGACTAAGAACTTAAGAAGTCCTCCACCCTCTACTTCGGATCGGCACTATTACGTTACGTTAAACAATAGTCCTCGAGCATCGAGCAAGGAATCTTCTGATAAAGTTAGATGCTTCTCGGATACTCGTAAGAAGTAAGTATCGGATTTTGAACAGCAATTCAATAAGCAACACACTGGCAATTAAGTAATATTAAAGGCTTTAAATTGACATAAGAAGAATTATAAGAATAGACAGTAGTAAATGGCAAACATATAAAAGAAGTACTCCGACAATGCACTGGCAATAGCCTACTAGGATTGTGCTCGGGGGGCCACTAATCTCTAAAGTAGCTATGCGTGCCACACATGAAATCAATAGTGCATAAACAATAACATACATAAGGAAAGCTTCAATACTATGCTGTATCTGCTGACCGAGCAAAGTCTAGCTGGGATGTAGTAGGCTAGGAAACAATGGCTGAGCAAGCGGCTCGTAGCCTAGCGAGGTCCTTAAGGCTGTGCGGCCAAATTACGTTAATTGACGGGATGCTCTCTTGAGAGATCCAGATCACTAGTATCTGGTTCTCTCCTGGCGATCCTCTCAAAGTCAAGCAAACGAGTTAGCACAGTGTTGGGTGGCAGAGGCAAAAGCCCTCACTCGCAACACAGCGCTAAACTCACAAGGTACACAGTCAGAAAGACCACCTAGGCTTTCCAAGTCTCCGTTGCGATTGTACAGGTTCAACAAAACCTAATACACATAGGGAATCACAACTCTAGTAGCCTCATCCCAGTCTAGCATCACCTAGATCAGCAGAAAACAGGAACATGAATAATCATACACAGGGAAATGCATATACGAGTGCAACAAACATTAATCAATCCTATTCTAGTTATCCCTTCCAAAATAGGCTATTCTAATAGGCATATATCTCGTGAGAACTCAAGCGATAATACTTTGGCTGACTAAATCTGCACCAAAGGGGTCATTGAGGTTAAAAAAGGGTTCAGGAGAAGAAGAAGGTAGGCGGTACAGAGAGTAGGGAAAGTTCACATCAGTCGGAAGAATATATATAGTTGCAAGGGATATAAGAAGTCGCTCTGCCTGATGAGTTCTGAGGAAAATGCGGCGAGACCTCCCTTTTTATACTCGGCCCTCTAGTGAGCATATCGCCAACTACTAAGGACCGCCCACTAGCAATCATTACGTAATATTCTCTCTCAATCTGGGATCGACAAAGGATTTCCCACGCGCTGAAGAGGGAGGAGGGAGGAGGGAATTAGGCCTACCTGCCCGCGTGGCGCACTTACTGGTCCTCGCCACGCAATTTCTCTCTCTCTCTCCTCTCATCATTACATATAAGTCCCACACACAACACTTATAACTAATGATATAAAATAGAACTCGTTGACTCAGATGAAAACAAAATACATATTTATAATACTTATAGTACAACGGCTCACATAAACTAAGTTAGGAAACTTTACACAGACTACAGCCAAAGTTCCTGCCCTGACGATCCTAGCGAGAGTGGGGCATGACTGGGCGTTCTGTACAGCATGCTCATACTCGACATGCGTCACACCTCCCCCAAGATTTTACTTGCTCAACCCTGAGCTAAAATCTGACACACAGAACCCCATCAAGCCCCTCACACCCAGCGACCGCATGGCACTAAAACAAAGCTGAGTTTATCACTAAAACACATCTTATAAAAAAAAATTCACATTTTATAACTCCTCCCAACAATAGCAAAAGACACAATATCATGCTCCCAGAGCGAGCTTACAGCAGCTCAGCCGTTTGATAGTTCGTGGACTACTCAAACTCAATAGGCTATGACAAACTTATACAATTATCTATATCAAAAAGAAAGAGTTTTTATGATTTTTATATTTAATATGTTTTTCCCGGCTGCACTATAAGGGCAGCCTATTTTCTTCTATACCAAACGCTCAACTCCTGCTTTACGACCCAATACGCTGGGCTACAACCGCGAGCCAACAAGCACCAAGCGCAAAATACTATTCAAACTAAAGCAGGAGGCTACCCGTGTGTCAATCTACCCAGGATCATATACCCTTGAACGACCATCTGCAACCACGTTGTCACAACCGGCCATATGGCGTATGTCCAGGTTATATTACCAATAACCTTAGTGACCACCTGGTCAGCCTCATATTCCGATTGTGAAACTGGTCCAAGAACTTGAGAGGGTGATGATCTGGGTAAACTACAACGACCGGACCATAGGCTGGAACATAGACCTCGAAATGCCCCAGCGCAAGCACAACCGCCAGCAGCTCCTCCTCGACAACAGAGCAGCTCCCCTGGGCCGAATTGTACTTCTCCGAGCAGTAACTAACAGGATGCTCCAGCCCATCATTGTCCTTTTCACTTTCATTCATCAGGTTCTGAAACGTTGCTAGTGCATTCTTACGTCCGTCAGGCATAACATTGCACTGGTAGGCACTCCCGTCCACAACATCCAGCTCTGCTTGCACCATAGGCTGTCGAGCAGGATTTATACGGTAGGGAATTAAACTGAGCCTTGCACTATCTCCAGCCAGCATGTCGGATTCTACCCCGTACATCAGGCCTGGAGAAGCAACAAACATGCGAAAGTACTGCCATAGCCTAGTAAACAACTGCCTTGCACTGTCTCCACGAACAACATGCCTAGTGCCCTCCCACAACCCAGCCGAGACCGCAGCTTCTAACCTGTAGTCTCCCTCCTTCTCCACCTTCGTCCCTAGAACAGCCAGGTCATGAGAGGGACAATCAGTACCACCTGTGCAGTCACTCCCATAGTTCATTATTGCTAAGGCTTCCCCGCCGATACCGTACATGCGCACCCCCGCATTCCTTGTGACGACATCTGCCTGCTCAGCATCACCGCTTTTAGAGACATGGCCAGATACAGTCGGTCTATGGTAGGGCTGTTGCATTAGACTAGAGCAGCATTGGGAGGCTATGCGACGACCGGGCACTGCGATACCACAGCCGACCTTACCAATCTGCTCAATGTCCTCCTTTTGACCACCACCCTTGGCAGCCATGGGTCGACCCTGACCTGGCAACCATGCCAAAGCCTCGTCGCCCACCTTAAACCACCGAAACAACGAGGCTAACGGTCTTTCAACAGTCACGTGACCTGCCCGTGGAACATCTTGCACCGCCCGAGTTGTGAGACTCAGGGGCTCGGCACGACCAGTGGGGTATGAACCGAGCTGGAGTGCTGCACACTGCTGCTCAGGCAGGTGCTCTAGCGCTTCCACAGCCACCAGACTCGTGTCCCCCGCCCACGGCTCCGCCGAGACATAACAATCCCTACTCTCCTCCACCTGTGCCCTACTGCCCCCCTCTCCTTCTCCACCTTGGCCGCGGCAGACCAACGCAGGGACAGTAGGCTGCTCAGGTGGTTGCCTCACAAACTCCTCCAACAGGTTCACATGACATGCTTCCCCGTCCTCGTGTTTGATCTCGACAGCACCATTACCACACTTCTGAACCTCCGGATCCTCCAACTGCAGTTTACAAATATCTGAAGGAACCAACCTGTCTAGATGCTTCCGAAGCAACCCAAGTCCTCCCCCAATATCAAACTGAGCAACCCTTTTTTCTCTCCGTGTGTAACGTTGCTGCCTCGGAGTCTCTTCCGGCCCTACCTCCTCACTAGCTGTGACAGGTCCTGGGGCCTCTCCAGACTCTAACATAGGTGCCAATACTGAATCACCCAGGAGAGCCGCCGAGTCAAAACTCTTAAAACCAACTCCAGCTTTAGCCTCCTCCTGTTGATCGTTCCTCTGCTGGTCTGAAGACGGAGGACTAGGCTGTGACACTTTAGCTGCCCGAGCTCGGGTGACAGCACACGCCATGGGTTGTGCCTGGCACCGCTCGACACACTCTTGCTCTTCCCTACTCACGTCGGCCGTCCTCTCGGCAACGACTAAGGGTAGAACCTCAGAAGCGGGCTTTGCAAAGTCGTTGCCGAGAAGAAGGTCGACGCCCTCCACTGGCAGTTTCTCCACAATCCCGACATCCAATTCACGTGTCACACCATCCACCTCCAACTCCAACCGCACCAGCGGGTATGACCGAGTTGCATTAATACCCTGCACCACTACCACCCGAGCCGCATTTATAGGGTAGCCAGTCAAGTTATTCATCAGAGTCTGGGAAGCACCTGTATCACGCAAGACCTCTACTCCATGCTTGCGCCCCGCCCACATCACGCAACCCCGCCCTCTATGGTCGCAAAAAGCATCCTGAGCAGGGTTCGAGCCTCCCAGGTGCTTCTGCATTGGCTGTGCCTCAGCCTCTGACGAACTGCCCCGGGCAAACTCAGAAAACTTCGGAGACACACCAATGTTGCAGGCCAAAGACACAGCTGCTGTAGGTGGTTTGCTAGGACAGACTCTTGCAAAGTGCCCCTTTTCATGACAATGATAACACTCCAACTCCCCTCTGGGCTTCCCTTGGTACTGGGAAGGGCCCGGCCCCTTCTTAAATGGGACGGTGCTAGTCTTGTGGTCAGTCTTGGTATCATAGCTCTTGTACTTGTTTGCATAATGTATATCACTAACTCGGGGGGGTGGGGCGTCACGCCCCTTGTTACCTGCCTCACTACGCTGGGCAGACCCGCACCCTCGAATTAGCGATAGCCGGAGGTCAGCCATCTCAGCTGCCTCCTGTAGAGTTTTTGGGTTCTTTTCTTTAATAGTTAAAGTCATTTCTGCACCAGTACACTTATAAAACTGCTCGAGCAGAAACAGCTCAGTCAACTGTTCGGCCGTCTCAGCTTTCTCAGAACGTGTCCAGTTTGTAAGTGCATCTTTTAAGTCCCGGGCATGTTCAAGAAAGGTCGCCTCCCTAGTCTTTGTAACACCCCGAAACTTCAATCGATATGTTTCTGGTTGCAACTCGTATGCCCGTAGGACAGCTCTCTTCAATACTGGGTAGTCAATGCAAGACTCTAAAGGCAGTGCATCATAAGCCTTCAGACCCTTACCCGTAAGTCTTGAGGAGACTAGAGCTGCCCACTTCTCTTCAGGCCAATTATGCTCCCTACACTTCTTCTCAAAACGATTAAAAAATTCTGTGACTTCAGTTTCACTAAATGCCGGCACCAATTTGACTAAGTGGGACAAGGACTGTTCTCTTACTTGGCCCTCACGGCCCATCCGAGTCCCTGTCGACTCTGCACAAGTCTTATCTAAATCTATTTGAGCACAATATTTCTCTGAGTCGTACCTAAGCTCAGCCTCGTGCCTCCTAATCTCAGCCTCAATCTCCTTCTCCTGCTTCCTAGACTCATTCTCCTGCTTCCTAGTCTCATTCTCCTGCTTCCTAGCCTCAATTTTAGCAAGCTCAAGTCTAAATATCATATCTGGAGACAGGCAGGAAGAGGGAGCTGCCACTACTGAAGGAGGGGGGGCAAAAACTGGGGAACCACCATGTGCACCACCCGAGGGCACTCCAATCTGCCAATTCTCATCCCTCTGTGGGAGAGTGCTAATCTCCGGCAACTGAGTGGACGGCACTGTGGGAGTCGAGTGAGAGGGGATCTGGGGAGGAACCCCCCCAAACGCCCTCTCCTCCGAAACCCCATGTCGCCCACGCAACACCCAGGAAATCAGCTCCCCCTTGGACATCCCTACTACATTGGCAATGCCCAAAACCTTGGCTATCAGGTGCAAGCCATAAATATTCACCCCAGTCAACCTCTCCTCCGTCACGTGGTACCGCTTACTCACAAAAACTCTAGCATCCTCCTCACTGATTACTAACGGCACCTCTTCAAATGGCATCTCTCGCTCCTCGTCAGTGCTAGGGCACGACATACTGAAGTCCACAAAAAAATTCTCGAGACAAAAGTGTTAAACTTCCTTATGCAAGCACTAATTACTAAATTAACTGGAGTCTCTTAAATGCTCTACTAATTGCCCTACAAAAAAAAATATTCTTCAATATGCACGCTAAAGTACAAACAAACAAATGTTGTACAACTCTGCAAAAATTTATACTGTTCACAAAATCCTAAGCAAGGTCGCCATTTGTTACGACCGGGCACTCAGGTACACTAGGGCTCTCACACAGGACTCGAGTATGGCTCGCTGCCACAACGGAAACACACGATCCCAACCCCAGAGTACTGCCAGCCGAACAAAAAACACCAATACCCTCCAGAGTTCTATCTGCTATAACGGGGTATACAAGAACTCGGTACTAGCGTTTCACAACAGACTAATAAAAAGACGGGAGTTTTCTAGTCTGGTCAACAATCAAACAAAGAAGTAAATACAACAACACCAAAGAATAGTGTTGGCCGAAGCCGAAGTAATCCACCCTTGACTAAGAACTTAAGAAGTCCTCCACCCTCTACTTCGGATCGGCACTATTACGTTACGTTAAACAATAGTCCTCGAGCATCGAGCAAGGAATCTTCTGATAAAGTTAGATGCTTCTCGGATACTCGTAAGAAGTAAGTATCGGATTTTGAACAGCAATTCAATAAGCAACACACTGGCAATTAAGTAATATTAAAGGCTTTAAATTGACATAAGAAGAATTATAAGAATAGACAGTAGTAAATGGCAAACATATAAAAGAAGTACTCCGACAATGCACTGGCAATAGCCTACTAGGATTGTGCTCGGGGGCCACTAATCTCTAAAGTAGCTATGCGTGCCACACATGAAATCAATAGTGCATAAACAATAACATACATAAGGAAAGCTTCAATACTATGCTGTATCTGCTGACCGAGCAAAGTCTAGCTGGGATGTAGTAGGCTAGGAAACAATGGCTGAGCAAGCGGCTCGTAGCCTAGCGAGGTCCTTAAGGCTGTGCGGCCAAATTACGTTAATTGACGGGATGCTCTCTTGAGAGATCCAGATCACTAGTATCTGGTTCTCTCCTGGCGATCCTCTCAAAGTCAAGCAAACGAGTTAGCACAGTGTTGGGTGGCAGAGGCAAAAGCCCTCACTCGCAACACAGCGCTAAACTCACAAGGTACACAGTCAGAAAGACCACCTAGGCTTTCCAAGTCTCCGTTGCGATTGTACAGGTTTAACAAAACCTAATACACATAGGGAATCACAACTCTAGTAGCCTCATCCCAGTCTAGCATCACCTAGATCAGCAGAAAACAGGAACATGAATAATCATACACAGGGAAATGCATATACGAGTGCAACAAACATTAATCAATCCTATTCTAGTTATCCCTTCCAAAATAGGCTATTCTAATAGGCATATATCTCGTGAGAACTCAAGCGATAATACTTTGGCTGACTAAATCTGCACCAAAGGGGTCATTGAGGTTAAAAAAGGGTTCAGGAGAAGAAGAAGGTAGGCGGTACAGAGAGTAGGGAAAGTTCACATCAGTCGGAAGAATATATATAGTTGCAAGGGATATAAGAAGTCGCTCTGCCTGATGAGTTCTGAGGAAAATGCGGCGAGACCTCCCTTTTTATACTCGGCCCTCTAGTGAGCATATCGCCAACTACTAAGGACCGCCCACTAGCAATCATTACGTAATATTCTCTCTCAATCTGGGATCGACAAAGGATTTCCCACGCGCTGAAGAGGGAGGAGGGAGGAGGGAATTAGGCCTACCTGCCCGCGTGGCGCACTCACTGGTCCTCGCCACGCAATTTCTCTCTCTCTCCTCTCATCATTACATATAAGTCCCACACACAACACTTATAACTAATGATATAAAATAGAACTCGTTGACTCAGATGAAAACAAAATACATATTTATAATACTTATAGTACAACGGCTCACATAAACTAAGTTAGGAAACTTTACACAGACTACAGCCAAAGTTCCTGCCCTGACGATCCTAGCGAGAGTGGGGCATGACTGGGCGTTCTGTACAGCATGCTCATACTCGACATGCGTCACAACATCTATGGCTGGAAGGCTTATAGCTATGTCGCCTACACATCTATGGCTGGAAGGCTTATAGCTATGTCGCCTACACATCTATGGCTGGAAGGCTTATAGCTATGTCGCCTACACATCTATGGCTGGAAAGCTTATAGCTATGTCGCCTACACATCTACACACTAATATTATACTGTACCGGGATAGGTCATTTAATGTATAGTTTGAGAGTTTTGGCCGGACTTAAAACTATAACAGTAATTGTTCTGAAATTGAAGACAAGGACCATAATGGAAAAGGCTCTCTCCCCACCCAACTTCCCCAACAAGTTATTGGCTGGGGAGAAACAAATTCGGAACCAAGTCCCCAAGTAATGTTAATAAATTCCCCTGGGGGATAGGATCATTCTGTTATATAGACAAGTGGGAGAACAGTCCCTCTCTATCTTACTGCATATCACAGAAGGCGATTAAGGGGAGTGAGTTGGTTTTTCGATTCCTCCTCCTCCCTCATGTTTAGCCCTATTAGTTATGGGATTTCAAGACATTCGCCCCATTAGTTTGGCAATTTTCAGACCTGTTACCCCATTTATTTGCCAATATTAAGACCTTTCGTGCCATTTACAGTAGGTGTCGATTTTTTTCCTGGCGAGCGATAACGAGTCTGTATTTGAAGAGGAATCGGCCTTCGGCTGGAAAATTGTTCTACCGAAAAATGTACAAATATATATCGAAGGGGGGTCTTGTGGGTGTTTTTAAAAAGTTTGATAGAGGTTTAGGGAGCAAACTAAACCCCCTCCCTTAACCATTGAGCCGAACGAGTAAATTATGCTGCACAATACCGTCTGAGCTCCCTTAAAAATGGGCTCGTCTGTCGAATCTACTTAGATCTTCCCCCTTAAAATGATCCCATTCAACACTGGTAACGTCCTTTTCCTCCTATTGTGGATACTATTGTGGATACTATTGTGGATACTATTGTGGATACTATTGTGGATACTATTAGACTGTCTTATTCAACTTAGGGTGGATCTGTGGTAGCTCAAGTGAAACAATTAGATAGTCTTTAGCCTTTCAATTGTTAG
>JBAKBP010021054.1:0-41398 GCA_037953745.1 Lithodes maja | reverse complement strand
CTTGTCGGTAGTGTCCAGTACTCTCCATATTGAAGACTTCAGTCTGGTACACCTGCACCAATGCTTCCAAGTTTAATGGAGAGTCGCTTAGTTGTCGTCTTACGATTTCCTTTAGGGGAGAGGGTATCTTGTTCAAGATACTTACACTAAATATCTCCTCCTTGGTGATGGCCATTGTCTCCATAGATCGGAGGAGGCTCTCAAAGGAGGCATAGTACTCCTTTAGGTCCGCCACATCATAGGATGGAGGATCTAGCGTGAAGAATTCAGTAATTAACTCGGTCTTGATGACTTCCACTCTCCCGTAAGTTCTCTTCAGCAACTCCACTGCAGACTCGTAGCTGGTAGCTTCTAGCTTGTACCCATCGACCAACTTCAATGCCTCCCCTTTCAATTGACCACGGAGATATGTGAACCTTTGGATGGATGTGAGTGTTTTATTATGATGGACGGAACACTCAAAGATATCCCAAAATCCAGTCCAGGTAGCCGAATCCCCGGAAAAGGTAGGCAAAGTAAGCTTCGGCAGGTTAAAACCAGTCGCCCTTGGTGTACCGGTATCCTTAACAGGGGTTGATTCTTGTGTGGAAGATAGTCTGGCTAAGGCTGTATTAACGTCCTCAAAGTACTCAAGATCTGCCGACATTTCTTCTTCCACATCGTCAGTAATTGTCAATAAACCATATACCTGCTGAGCATATTTATCGTAAGTGGCTAGCGATTTAGTAACAGTAGCAAATTTACCCTTAATTTGATCAGCTGTGGCACTTAATAAAAATTCATCAAGATCTCTTAAACACCTATTTAAACTTCCCTTCATCCCTCCCTTAACCCGGGAGCTGCAGGGAGACTCTTAAGAGTTCCCCCGGCGGACTGCGGGAAGACTCTTGAGAGTAAGTAAAATAAAAAATCAACTTTTGACATCTAAAAAAAAATTTTTTTTTATTTTTATTTTTTTATTTTTTTTTTTTTTTTTGGCCCCTGGGCCATGCAAAATCTCAGTCCTCTACCTCCCCTCCTTCCCCACTTTCCTCCTCTCCTTCAGTTATCACCTATTTTCCCTATTATTCCCTTATTCTGAGGTATATTTTCGTGCTAACATTAGCGAGTTGCAAGCAGGGTGTTGTCATCACTTATGGCAAGCGAGTGCAAGAGAGAGAGAGAGAGTATCGATCGACTGTGTCTCAGTGGCCTTGGGGGAAATTGGCGGGAAAGCAGTTTGCCTCACCCATACATTATACAACTCGCGGGCTATATCTCCGATTTTGACCATCCAAACGCTGTTTTCACTCGTTTTATTGTTGTTTCAGGTTAATACCTTTATAATCAACCCATAATAGGCGCATATGGATAATTATTAATGCTATTAATGGTACAATGAATATTTTAGTGACGGAAACACCTCAAATACGTCAGCACAGGGGGACGTTTTCAATTACCCCCATGCGCACTTGTTAGGTTAACCTCTAAAGTGTGCATAGGGGATATGAGACACCACACTCCTGTGCTGACGTATTTGAGCTGTTCCCATCACTAACATCGTTATTTTACCATAAATAGCATTAATACTTATCCATATGTGCCTATTATAGGTTGATTATAAAGGTATTAACCTGTTACAACAATAAAACAAGTGGAAACAGCGTTTGGATGGTCAAAATCGGCGATACAGGCCGGGAGTTACATAATGTATGGCTGAGGCAACCTCACTTCCCACCACTTTTCTCCACCTCTGGAGAGAGACTGTCGATCGATACTCTCTCTCTCTCTCTTGCACTCGCTTGTTAACAGTTATGACAATGCCCTGCTTGCAAGTCGCTAATGTTAGCACGAAAATATACCACAGAATAAGGGAATAACAGGGAAAATAGGTGATAACTGAAGGAGGGGAGGAAAGTGGGGAAGGGGAGGTGGAGGAGTGATATTTGGCATGGCCCAGGGGCATTAATTTTTTTTTTTTTTTTTTTTTTGGGGGGTGTTTTAAATGGATTTTTTTTTCCCTGACTCTTAACCTCTGAAGTGCGCACGGGGGTAAATGAAAACCTCCCCCTGTGCTGACGTATTTGAGGTTTTTCGTCACTAAAATATTCATTGTACCATTAATAGCATTAATAATTATCCATATGCGCCTATTATGGGTTGATTATAAAGGTATTAACCTGAAACAACAATAAAACGAGTGAAAACAGCGTTTGGATGGTCAAAATCGGAGATATAGCCCGCGAGTTGAACTCTTAAGAGTCTTCCCGCAGCTCCCGGGTTAAGAGTCTTCCCGCAGTCCGCCGGGGGAACTCTTATGAGTCTTCCTGCAGTTCCCGGGTTAAGAATCTTAAGTTTCTTTAAATCTGTCATCGTTAAGGTCTATTAGGCTCGCTTGGTGTAGTGACTAGCGTCTCGGACTTCCACCCAGAAGGCCCGGGTTCGCGCCCACGCCCGGCGCATTAAAGATTTTTCACAAGCACTGAGTCGTTACCATCCCTCATGAGCAAAGGGATGGGATAGTAGTACAGGACCCCAATGGAAATACGCCTAATCGGCCTTATTGAGCTATCCTTAGCTAGCTTAGCATGCGCTAGCTTTAAGAACTATTATTATTATTATTATTATAACTCTCTAAACTATAAAGCAAACTATTACACAAATTAATTTAAATTAAAAAATGTGGCAATAGCATTGCCACTCCCAATTTGGAAACGGTCATTAGGCTACTAGCTGCAGTAGGAAGAATTATTTGAATAAGAAATTGACAAGTAGCAGAAACAAACTAGGGCTAGAGAAAGAAGGGTAAATGAAAAGAACTGACTTGGCTAGTATTAGGCCTAGCCCAGCTGCCCATCCCACAATCATGAGGTCTGTTGGCTGTCAATCGCTTAGGAATCAACAGAGACCGAACCCCATGACCGTAATTAGGCAACTAGGCTATACATTTTAATTAAATGAGTCACATGAGAACCCTCCCCACTGGCAAAAATAAGAAAAGAGTCTCATAATGACAAAACACAATGAACACCACAGGCCCACCACCAAAGCGAAATGAACAGCGACCACAGACACCTGCACGCCCAGCCCGCCTAGCCTAGCCTAGCTTAGCCTACGAGCGCGAAATGGTGCCCGACGAAATTACCCCTACCCCAATCACCAGCCCAGCTAACCCACCAAAAAGGGCCAAGGAACATACGCCCAAAAAAACCTGGAAACTAGCTCCAAAAAAGATAGGGACGGTGCCTAATCGGAAAAAAACACGAGGGAATAAACCGGGTCTATACTAGGGAAACGGCAGTCGGCCCAACAACGCGTGATGCGGCAGCCATTTGTAAGCCCACAAGCGTCAAGGAAGGAAACAAAACGCTTAAGGCAAAATAATAAGCACAAGGGCACGAAGACCATTATTTGTCCGGAATTTAGATAAAGAGGTTAAATTGCGTATCACTGGTACATGAAATAACCCAACAAATAGTTATAATATAATTACCAACGACATAGTCGATGGGTGTAATCCAGTCCCCCACACACGGCTAATTCAATTGCATGACATGTAGGAATGTTCACATAATACAATATCGATACAATGAACTTAGCTTAGAGGACTGGTGATGTAGGACTGTTGTTATAGATTAATATTTGTAGCACATGCATTTGCTACTCCAGGTATGTTTGGGAGAGTTGGGCACCGTAACCACTCGACCATGAGCGGATATAAGAGAAGCAACCTTTGTTCATATTTGAAGAACTCCCGCCAATTCGGCTAAGTGATACAATTTTAATCGTCCTGGTATTATTACTGAACCTCTCTGACATTATCAAAACAACTCTTGCTCAATAGTCAATAACCTGGTCAACAAGGAGTTGGAGAATGGATGCTTATCCATATACTGTTTAATTTCTTGGTCCTGTTATGACTTGGTTTTCCGATTAGCTCTAATTCTATGCCAGTCTGTTAGTTGCCCTTCTTCCCACCTTTTTTTGCCACCGGTCAACGTTCCGACACCCCACTCTCGCTCATCCCAACCATACTACCACGTTCAGCAACCTTATCAGCCTAATGAGCCATGACTAGCTGAATTATTTTGATAGGTGTGCTGTGGCCAAGAGAGTATTTGGTATTTTCTTATCACCCCAGTTACCAATCATTACAGCTTCATGTTTTTTATTTGTTTTTACCGAAAAAAGTTCGGCCTGGGAATATATTGTGTGAAGTGTTAATGCATGGTTGGAGTGGCTGTAGATATGCATGTAATCTGTAATCAGCCAATTGCCAATATCTGAATTTGAGGGTTTGGTTGACCTGTACGGTATCCGTCCAGCTAGTAGCAGACCACCAACCCTAAAAAAAAAAAACGTCGTAAGTGGCCTCTTATTCAAGAGACCTATTTATACTGCTAGGTCAACATAGGCACATTGTATAAGAAGACTTGTCCAAATGTTTCCTTCCCGCCCGAGAATGGAACCTGTGTCGTTTTGGCTGTGAACCAAGCGCGATAACCAATACGCTATGGACCACTGTGTGTGTGTGTGTGTGTGTGTGGGTGTAACATTCTGTAATATAGAACTTAAATTATATAACCGGTAAACTAAATAATGTTTAGTTATAATCCCATGTATTTCCATAGTAGACAGAATTTCATCGGAATTAGATTCCAAAATCATGATACGATAACGATAATTTTCTATATTCTAATAGCATCTCATAGAAACAGTAACACTTTTAGTTGTATATTTATACACGTTCTTATGATTAATAATATTGCCTGATGCAGATGTTCAAAATAGAACTACTCGTATAACCCAGCATTGCAAGATGATGCAGATTATAACATTATCTAAAGAGTGTTAATTTGATAAAAGAACACAATTATTTACCCCCTGGGGGTTAGGGAATAGAATATGCCCCACGTGCCTTCTGCGTGTCGTAAGAGGCGACTAAAGAGGTTGGGTCGGTGGGCTTGCGACCCCCACCCGGAAAAAATATCTAAGCAAAAAAAAAACGAACGAACAGCCTCGGATGCGGACGGAACCAACGTTGACGAACCACGACCGACTAAGGACATGCCTTCGGACATTCTGAGAATGGCTACATGGAATGTTAGTGGCATGAATGATGGCACAAAAGAGAGAGAGGTTCTGGAAGTGTTAGTGAATGCCAGGCTGGATGTATGTGGAATGACAGAGACCAAATGGAAAGGTTCAGATGTGAGAGAGTGGGAGTGTGGAATGGGTGTGTGTGCTGGAGTGAGTGAAGGAACAGCGAGAGAAGGTGCATGTTTGTTTGTAAGTAGCAAATGGAAGGAATGTGTAAGAGAGTATGGGTCTGTGGGTTCAAGGATTGTGTGGGTGAAAATGAAAGTAGGAATACAAACGTGGGTGATTGTATGCGTGTATGCCCCGACAGAGGATATACTTGAAAGAAAGAAAGAGGAGTTCTGGATGAATGTGGAGGCGTGCTTGGAGAAGTTTGACAAGAACGAAAGAATATTTCTGATTGGGGATATGAATGGTAAGGTGGGTGATAGGAAAGTTGAGGGAGTGGTGGGAGGGTGGGGGGTACCATCAGAGGTGAATGGGAATGGTAGTGCACTTGTGGACGTATGTGTGGGGAGGAGGCTGTGGATAGCCAACACCTTCTTCCGACACAGAATGATCCACAGGTACACGTGGAAACGGATGTTGACGATGAAGGATAAGACAGTGGTGGAACGAAAGTCATTGATTGATTATGTATGTGTGGATGAACGAATGAAGAAATCTGTGATGGATGCTAGGGTGTATAGGGGTATTGGAGGGGGTCTGTCTGATCATTATGTAGTGGTAGCTAAGGTTAGGATACAAAAGAAGTGGGTGAGGAGAGCGGGAGGGAGGCGAGAGGAGGGTGGAATGGTGAGGAGGGTGGAGAGGTTGCAGGAGGAGGAAGTCAGGGAGGAGTACAGGAGAGCAGTGGAAAGACGACTAGGTGGGTTCGACCTGGAAGTTATGGAGGAAGTGGAGGAGATGAGCAAGGTGTTTAAGGATGAGATCTGTGCAGCATGTGAGGAGGTGTGTGGAGTGAGGAGAAGAGGGAGGGGAGTGAAAGGTACAGCATGGTGGACAGAAGAGGTAAGAATAGCTGTGGAAGAAAAGAAGAAAGCATATAGAGAGTGGTTGGGTAGTAGAGGGAATGAAGATTCCGAGAGACAGAAACGAGCGAGGTACGTGGAGAGTAAGAGGGTGGTGAAGAGAGTAGTGAAGGAAAGTAAGAGAAGAGTAGATGAGGAATTTGGAAGGAATCTGAGTGTAAAATGGAGGGAGAGTAAGAAACTGTTCTGGAAAGAAGTCAAGAAAGTTAGGGAAGGTAGCAAGGGAAACAGTAAGGGTGTGAAAGATAAGAATGGGAGAATGCTAGCCGATAAGAATGGGAGAATGCTAGAAGCAAGAGAGAGTCGAAAGATGGAGGGAGTACTTCAGTGAGTTGCTAAATGAAAGGAATGAAGAGCCAGCAAACATAGCTGGATATGGTATGGGAGGGAGAAGAAGAGAAGTAGTGGAGGAGGAGGTGGGGATCAGGAGGTCAGAAGTGTGGGAAGCCATGAAAAGAGTGAAGTTGGGGAAAGCACCAGGAACAGATGGAGTGTGTGGGGAAATGTTGAGGTATGGTGGTGAGATAGTGATAGAATGGGTATGGAAAATGTGCAAACTAGCATGGGAGAAGGGGAGTGTACCCGATGACTGGAAGACTGGCATAATAGTCCCCCTATATAAGGGCAAAGGGGAAAGAGGAGTGTGTGGTAACCACCGAGGAATATGTCTTCTAAGCGTAGTAGGGAAGGTATACAGTAGGGTAGTGATTGAGAGAGTGAGAGTGAGAACGGAGAAATGGATAGGCGACGAGCAGGGAGGCTTTAGGAAGGGAAGAGGATGTGTAGATCAGATTTTTACCCTGAATTATGTTGTGGAGAAGTATCTGGAGAAGAAACAAAAGGTGTATGTTGCCTTTATGGACTTGGAGAAGGCCTATGACAGAGTGGATAGAGAAGGTTTGTGGAAAGTACTTAGAATATACGGGGTAGAGGGCAAGTTGCTGAAAGCAGTGAAGAGCATGTATGAGGGTGCAAAGGCGGCAGTACGTGTGGAGAGTGAGCAGAGCGAGTTCTTTGACCTGAATGTTGGTTTGAAACAGGGGTGTGTGATGTCCCCGTGGTTGTTTACTGTATATATGGATGGAGTTATGAAAGAAATACTATCAAGAGCAGTGGATGTTGGTGTATCGCTGAAAAGGGAGGGAATTGAGTGGAAGCTACCTATACTGCTGTTTGCGGATGATACAGTTCTGATGAGTGATAATGAATGGGAGTTGCAGGGTCTGGTAAATGAGTTTGGAACAGTGTGCGAAAAACGGAATTTGAAGGTAAATACGGGGAAGAGCAAGGTTATGGTCTTCGAAAGGGGTGAAGTCACAGAGTGTGAGGTGAAGCTGAACGGTCAGGCTATGGAGATCGTCAACTCTTTTAAGTATCTGGGCAGTGTGTTGAGTAAAGATGGGACTATGGATGAAGAGGTGCGGGAGAGGGTACAACAGGGGAAGAGGGTTGTAGGAACGCTAAAAGCAGTAACAAGAAATAGGGTGGTCAGTATGGAAGTGAAGAAGTCCTTGCATGACAGTGTGGAAATCCCGACACTGATTTACGGAAGCGAAGCATGGACGTTGGTTGAGAGACTCAGACCAAGAGTGAGAGCAGTGGAAATGAATTACTTAAGGAGTGCGTGCGGAATTACATGGAGGGATAGACAGACTAATGAGGAAGTAAGAAGGAGGTGTGGTGTGGAGGTAGATGTGCTGGAAAGTGTGAAAAGGAACAACTTGAGATGGTTCGGCCATATGGAACGTATGGAAAGCGAGAGAATGACTAAGAGGGTGTACGAGAGCGAGGTGGAGGGACAGAGGGGGAGAGGTAGACCGAATATGAGGTGGAAGGATGGAGTGAGGAACTACATGAATGAAGGCGGTGCTGGTTGGGGGGAGGGGCGTCGACTGACTGGGGACAGAGGTGCATGGGGGCGGTTCGTTCGTGGCCACCCCTTCGGGGATCACGGCGTCAGGCAATAGATAGATAGATAGAATTATTTACACCTCATTGTTTTATCAAGGAATTCAGTGTAGAATGTGGGTTTATAACACTGAACTTTGTCTTCCGTTTCTGTGCAGACGGGGCTGCCTGCCTAGACACCACAGGTCTCTGCTAGACACGACCACACGGGCTTGGGACGGGTGTGCAAACTAGACAGGTGCCACGTACCTAATATTTTGTCGCAAAACTTAGTTGGGCTATTGTACGTGCGAATATCATAGTTTTGTTCCTCATACTTGGGTATGGGAATGTGCGAACGTGATGTCATGATGACGTTTGTGCGCTCTATCTCTTTCCTGATAACTGTGTCAACAACTTCCTTCCTGAATCAAGAACCACCGCTGCCGCCAATTTTATGCCAGGGTTTTACGGGGGTTTGATTGGTTTGATTATGTAGGTTCTTCCTAACTGGAGAAGTTAATGTTGTTTTACCACAGACACCGAAAGAAGATAGAGGATAATTATCACAAGACGTGCACTCAGTCTATTTATTGACAAAAGAATATCGCATACGTGAAGCTAGATTAAATGGTTACGAACAACACACAAGACGCACGAATGAGGCTCCACTACGTCTGACCCGTAAGACTGGATTATTCTATGCAATATCTAAGAGAGTATTTTGGTGTGCCTTCTAACAATAGGATTACACTAGTCCCGCATAGATCCTTTTCAGTTCTATGATGGTATAATAACTTCACTGTAGAGTTGTGATTATTAGGGACTGCCTTCAAATAGAATTCTTCCCTAGAATGTCTTGCGTCAATTGATAACAAGAATTCAGTAGTAGAGGTCCTTCTCACAGGTGTCACTCCTGTGTATTGATAGCAGTGTAATGTTTTCACTTTATATTGGTAGAATAGGTAGTCCAGTCTCTGGTAGATACGTTAGCCGTGGGGTTGTCCTGACGTGGCTGGGTTTGCTGCAGGGTTGATCCTAACTTAACTGGGTTAGCACAGTTTTACTCGAGCTCTTGCATTGGGACATTGAATACTATCTTCCTAGCCATTGCAAAGGAAGAATAGAATCGAGTTAACGCAGGAGTGAACTCACTGACTACTCTGGTCTTTAAAAGAACTTTAATGCAGAACTGAGGTTTGTTGAGTTTACTGTCCTTTCGTCCATTGATCCTAAGGAGACAGTTTTACAAACAAGTTAAGCAGGTTGGATGTCCTTCCGTCCATTGATCACAATGAAACGGTTTTACTAACAAGTTAAGCAGGTTGACTGTCCTTCCGTCCATTGATCACAAGGAAACAGTTTTTACACCAAGTTAAACAGGTTGACTGTCCTTCCGTCTATTGATCACAAGGAAACAGTTTTACAAACAAGTTAAACAGGGGACTTCAGTATTGGAATTGTTTTTCCGTCCATTGATCACAAGAACAATTCTTCCTACTGAGCCCTCAATCTTCTGCTGTCCTTCCGTCCATTGATAACAAGGATCAGCTTTCCAATTGAGTATCGATCTTAGAATTTCCTGCTGAGGTCACCTCTTTTCTCAGCGTCTTGGCGGTGGTGTGGCTGAGCATCAGAAAAGCACCTAGGGGTAGGATGTTGTAGGGCGGTTGGCTCTGTGTGGCTTGGAGGGGGGGTGATATGTGATAACCATATATTTCGGCTTCCCTGGTCATGGTGGCGATACGGCTGCGCTCTAGAGTGGCGAGGGGATGTCCGGGGTTTATGGCGCCATATCTTGGTTGATTTCTCTTCTTCGCTTGTCTTCTTCTGCGGGACTTTGGGATTGGTTATGGTGATGAATAAGTTTTTCCCTGGTGTTGGAGGACGTATCATCTCGATGACAGTAACTCGTGTTGGGCTGTGGGTTGTTTCCTTTTAGCTCTGGGGTGGGGTGGTTGTTAATTTATATTTGCCTTCTGGTTTGGTCTGGGGCTGCTTATGTGGTTTGCAGGCTGGAGGTAGATGGGAGTGGACAGTGGTTGCAAGTTTGTAGGTTTGGGATGTTGCAGGAGAAGTTAGTGTAATTGGCGAGAACTGATCACATATTTTTCTCTGTCTTGTGGGGGCATATAATTGTCTGCCCTTGAGTGTGTGGCAACAGTTGTGGTGGATGTAGAGGTGGTGATGGTGGAGGTAGAGGGGGTGATGGTGGTGGAGGTAGAGGTGGAGATCTCGGTATGCTGGCTGTGGCGGTAGTGTTGGTGGTGGAGATGGTGGAGGAAGAGGTGGTGATGGTGGTGGTTGACCTTGACCTTGAGTGTGTGGCAACGGTGTTGGTGGTGCTGTAGAGGTGGAGATCTTGGTATGTTGGCTGTGGCGGTAGGTGTGGCAACAGTATTGGTGGAGATGGTGGCGGTCGAGGTGGTGATGATGGTGGAGATGTTGAAGGTAGAGGTGGAGATCTCGGTATGTTGGCTGTGGTGGTGGTGAGGGTGGTGGAGGTAAAGCTGAATGCAATTATTTTCTCCGAGTTACTTCACTATCGTGCTTACGCATAAGTTTTTTTTTTTTTTTTTTTCTCTATATTCCAACTACTCCCTCTCGGGCAAGCTGGCTGAAAGTTGTTCGATATTGGACTTTGGACATTGGACATTCGGATGTAAACAAAGCGACGAATCTCAAGCGATCTTGAACGAAGCAAGCTGGTTTGCTTAGATACGTTTAGTATGATCAATACGTATATTATTTATGTTGTATTTAATATTTCTTGGCAAATCTATTATCACACAATTAAAATTCATATAAGTAATGTTAACCAGAAAATACATAATTTTATATACCGGTAGCCTACTGTTATGGAATAACAAGCCATAGTAAATACCGATGACACTGCAGATCCTGAATATCCAATAGAATCCTGAAAACTGTTGGATATTGGACTTTGGAAATTGGACTTTGGACATTCAAACATTACTGGATAGCCTAATGAGTAGCCTATAGAGTTGAATATCCAATAAAAACCTGAAAACTGTTGGATATTGGACTTTGGACATTGGACTTTGGACATTCAAACATTACTAGATATTGATTAGCCTAGAGTTGAATATCCAATAAAAAACTGAAAACTGTTGGATATTGGACTTTGGACATTGGACTTTGGACATTCAAACATTACTAGATATTGATTAGCCTAGAGTTGAATATCCAATAAAAACCTGAAAACTGTTGGATATTGGACTTTGGACATTGGACATTCAAACATTACTAGATATTGATTAGCCTAGAGTTGAATATCCAATACAAAAATGAAAACTGTTGGATATTGGACTTTGGACATTGGACTTTGGACATTCACACATTACTAGATATTGATTAGCCTAGAGTTGAATATCCAATAAAAACCTGAAAACTGTTGGATATTGGACTTTGGACATTCAAACATTACTAGATATTGATTAGCCTAGAGTTGAATATCCAATAAAAACCTGAAAACTGTTGGATATTGGACTTTGGACATTGGACTTTGGACATACAAACATTACTAGATATTGATTAGCCTAGAGTTGAATATCCAATAAAAACCTGAAAACTGTTGGATATTGGACTTTGGACATTGGACTTTGGACATTCAAACATTACTAGATATTGATTAGCCTAGAGTTGAATATCCAATAAAAAAATGAAAACTGTTGGATATTGGACTTTGGACATTCAAACATTACTAGATATTGATTAGCCTAGAGTTGAATATCCAATAAAAACCTGAAAACTGTTGGATATTGGACTTTGGACATTGGACTTTGGACATTCAAACATTACTAGATATTGATTAGGCTAGCGTTGAATATCCAATAAAAACCTGAAAACTGTTGAATATTGGACTTTGGACATTGGACTTTGGACATTCAAACATTACTGGATATTGAGTAGCCTAGAGTTGAATATATATATATATATATATATATATATATATATATATATATATATATATATACTGTATATAATTTATTTTATATAGCCTATTATTTTATTATTTATATTTATATTTTTTTTATTTACTTTATTAGGCTTTTTGTTTTCCCCTTCCCTGTTGTGTAGTTGTTGTTGCTGTTCCTCAGGCTGTCTAACCGAACAGCCCCATGGTCCCGAGCAATGCCAAGGCCATAAACGAGCACCCTTTCCCGGCTGTATTATATGCCTATGTCAAATATTATGTTTTATATACGTACTATATAATATATATATATAATATATATATATATATATATATAATTTATTATATTTATAATTTGTTTATTTGTATCTTTTTTTCCCCTTCCCTGTTGTGTTGTTGTTGCTGTTTCCCAGGCTGTCCCGAGCAAGGCCAAAGCCATAAATGACCACCCCTTCAGTTGTATTATATGCCTATGTATAATTATATATATATATATATATATATATATAGGGGAGGTGTGGTGGAGTGGTCTTGGCACTGGCCTGGTAATCCAAAGGTCCCGGGTTCAAATCCCGATGTATCAATGGGAAGATATTATTGGGATGGAATTTGTGCTGTACCTAGTATCAGTGCATTACCACAAAGGCCCACCGAAACGTCAATAAAATACCCTCATTGTTCCCTGATTAAATAGCACTGTATGAATATTCCCATATTCAAAATATGCTATAGGGGTGCAATGCCTGGTGAGTTATCTGCTCAACAGGTGGCGTTGTGTGTGTGTAAGTGTGAGAGTCCGAGTGTATGGGGTGAGACAGTGAAGCACGGGAACGAGGTGGCTTCAGAGATGGGGTCGTTTCGGGCCATGAGTGAGCACCGTGCCTCATGTGAAGGCAAGATGGCAGGTGCTCGTTGTACTCTACGTGCTTCACATGTCTCACTCCCTAGACTGGAACAAGACCTCACAGGCTTCACTGTTCATTGTAAAGCGGTGAATGTTAAGGCTCTCAGCCTATGCCCGAGAGGAAGTAAGTTGGAATATAGAAAAAAAAAAAAAAAAAAAATATATATATATATATATATTCATACAGTATTTCTCTTCTCAATTTCTCTTCTTCATTCACCCATCTTCATTCACTCACCTTCATTCACCCACCTTCATTCATCCACCATTATTCACCCACCCACCTTCATCATCAAAGTGGATATAGCCCTCCTGGGGAAAACCACTATAAAAAAATAACGAATCTAGTGCAGTACCTCATTGGGTGACGTGGAAACTTCTCATATTTCTCTGGTTTAACACCTTGTATATATATATATATGTATATGTGTATATATTGTTACGGCTGGATCGGCAATACATATTCGGGATTCTTGATCGTAGGACAGAAATGGCTTATGTGACAACGACACGCTCGATTCCAGTCCCAAATACTATATGCTCCAGACAACAAAAGCACCAACGCCCTACAGAGTTATCGTCTACAGTAACGAGGTACCTTAACTCGGCGAAAGTGTACAACAGGGGTAGGCTATGAGGCTAAACTCCCTCAGACATTTATAGGTTACGTTATTACTAAAGAAATGCAATACTCAAGAAACTACGTTAATATTAAGCCTCTAATAATGTAGAATAGAAGCAGGCTAAAGGTATGACAGTGAAATGCTAAATGACAAATGTACACGCCTACTTGAAAGCGCGTGCACTAGAATAACTGTCCCCTACTAACATGCACTAGCATGTAGCATACAAGATGTTCATGATCCAGTAGATACCTAATAATACACATGGAAGGAACATAAATAGTAGTCACTTATTATAAGAATGAATCTATACTTGGAATAACTAAAAGGTTGCAGGCAACAGTACTGCGCCGGTAGCCTACTACCGCATAGGCTACTTCGCTTCTCTCACTCTGTCTCCCCTCTGAGTCCGTATGCGCCCTACGCAATAGAACTCCGGACACAGCAGCAAAACGACAGTGCAGTTAATTGATACATGAAAGTATTAATAGTGTTGTCTTGTGTGTGAGTAATGTGTATTGTAAAGTGTTACATACATAAACTTAAAGAGAGCTGCAATGCATAGTAAAATAAAGATATATCCCACTCATCATCCCCATGTGTTCTAGCTAGCAGGCCAAGTCACAGGAACAACGAGTCCCAGCACCGAAAGCGAGAACCCAGGAAAAGACTGTAGAGAACACAAGGACAGATAAATTACGTTACTCTACTATACCGGCACTACGAGCGAGCTGTAGTCTCTGGTACTACACTCGCTCCTGGCTCGGTATGCAAATCAAGGCTAAGTCCTCGCCCCTCTACAGACAACTCCTGGGCATGGTCGGGCTCTTACACATGGCACCAGTCTAGTCACAAATTGGATGATGAGCGGGGCATGTAACTCGTGAACATGTAGAACGTTCACCAACTATCCTCATCAAGAAGATCGCTGTTCACATTAACCCCTTAAATCTAATACATGTAAATATATGCTTGTCCTAAGAGTAATACGAGAGGTGAGTGCTGAAACTCCTTTAGGACCTCAAGGGAAGGTTATGCATTTAAATAGAGAGAAGAATGAAATGAGAGTAATGTCGTCAGAGAGAAAGAGTGCAACCGTGAGAAATTGGGAGAGAGGGCAAGGGATGTTAGAATCTCAAAGGTTCTAGGCAACCTGATCATGGAACACACAGCGAGCCTCCAGGCAATGTGCAGTACGACAACATGGGCAGCCCAGGCAGCATAGGCAGGCGGCAATGGACTACCAACCCTGTCGCGCCCAGCTATAAGCGCAAGGCTGCCAACCAGTCCATACGTCTGGCAACCACCCCCCCGGCAGCGTGGCGCGTTGCTACCCTCTCGCTCTGAAGCCTAACTCACTCTCTCTCTCTGAACTCCCATTGTCTCATCTATCAACTTCTCTATTGATACTACATATTAAATGGAAGGTCTCGACATGGCTTAAAACAAAACCCACCACTGGTTAGCACATGACGAGACCTTTGCAGAGATACAAAGAACATAGTTATAAGTTGTCACACTCAATATACATAGCTGCTGACGGTAGCCAGCGCGGTACAGTGGTACGGGCGGTACAGTGGAGTACCAAGGAGTACAATCAGGTTGCGTTGCCACGCATTGGGTGCGTCACAGCCCCCCCAAGATTTTAGATAATCGACCTTAGAAGCATTATCAAAATCTGACAGGCAACCAACCGACCTGCTACCCTTAGCTGCCACTAATTGCAAAAGGTGCACAACAACTGAAATGTGAATTATACATAAAACACAATATCGCATGCATCATGCTACAACAATAAAGACTTGCAAAACTAAAAAAAAAAATTCTCGTTTATTTTATTGTTTTATAATCTTTTTGGACGGCGTTATGATAGCCTAATTTTACTCCTGCTCAACCCACACACCGTGCACGACTATCCTGGATCATCAACCCTTGATAGACAATCTGCTATCACGTTCTCACTCCCGGCAATATGCTGAATGTTAAGATTATACTCTTGGAGCATTAGGGACCACCTGGTCAACCGCATATTCCGATTGTGAAACTGATTTAGGAATTTCAAGGGATGATGGTCCGTATAAATCGTCACTACCGGGCCGTAGGCTGGAACATAAACTTCGAAATGTTTGAGCGACAAAACGATAGCAAGAAGCTCCTTCTCTATAGTCGAGTAATTCCTTTGTGCCGAATTAAACTTGCGAGAAAAGAAGCTCACTGGGTGTTCCAAGCCCTCGGAATCAGTCTGCAGTAACACTGCCCCGGCACCCACACCGCTGGCATCAGTCGCCAGCTGAAAACTCCTGGAGAAGTCTGGGGCTCTCAAAATCGGATGTGTACACAGCAGGTGCTTGACTAGGTCGAAAGCCCTCTGACACTCCGCAGCCCAACAGAACTTCACTGACTTCGACAGTAGATCAGTTAACGGTGCTAAGACAGTAGAGTATCCCCGGATGAAGCGCCTATAATAGCCTATCATACCTAGGAACCGCATGACCTGGCGCTTAGTGGTGGGCCTGGGAAACATATTGATAGCCTGTATCTTGCTCAGGGGGGGGCACACCCGGCCTAACCCGACCACGAAGCCAAGATACTGCACAGTAGCCTTTACAAACTCGCACTTCCTCAGGTTCACCACCAGCCCAGCATCGTGCAACTTCCCAAACAGGGTCTCTAAGTGCCTTAGGTGATTTTCAAAATCGTCATCATACACTATCACGTCATCAAGGTAGACCGTGCAGTTAGGGATTTCGTCACAAATATCGTTCATCAGGTTCTGAAACGTGGCAGGTGCGTTCTTAAGCCCATAAGGCATTACGTTACATTGGTAGGTCTTGCCATCTACCACAAAACCACAAACTTGCTTAGCTCGGTCCGACAGGGGTACTTGCCAGTAGCCTTTTACAAGATCAATTTTAGTAAGGTACTTTGCATTCCCTATCTTGTCCACGCTGTCGTCAACTCGAGGCAAAGGGTAAGGGTTGGTAGTGGTCAAGCCATTTAGCCTACGAAAATCTATGCAGAACCGCACCTTGCCGTCAGGTTTTGGCTGCAACGTGACGGGTGATGTCCACTTCACATAACCTTCAGTGATCATCCCTCTCTCAACCATGTACTTTAACTCCTCCCGTAAAGCTGGCAACTTTACCGGGGGCACACGGTAGGGCACTGACTTGAAGGGCACATTATCACCGACGTCCACGTCGTGCGTTACCTGAGTAGTGAGACCTGGGTGTTCGGCGAAAACAGAGGGGTATGACCTGAACAGGCCTAGGACAGCAGCACCCTGGTGCTCAGGCAGGTGACTTACAGCTTGCCTAGCCTCTTGTTCAGTATTCCCCGCCCACTGTTCCGCGGAAATGACACAGTCCCAGCTATCCTCCTCAGCAGCATGACTGTCCCCACCTCCTTCTCCACCCTGGCCGCTGCAGGCCAGCACAGGGACAGTGAGAGGCTCTGAGGGGCGTCTCACATACTCTTTCATGAGGTTAACATGACATAACTGATGTTTTTTTCTACGGTCAGGTGTTGCAACGAGATAATCAAGGTCGGACAGTTTCTTAGCCACCACATACGGCCCAATAAACTTGGCAGAAAGGGGGTGTCCAGGCAAAGGTAAAAGCAACATTACCTCCTGACTCACCGAAAACTCCCGAAGCTTCACCTTGGCGTCATACTGGTGCTTCATGACCGCCTGTGCATTAACCAAGTTATTACCTGCCGCTGCCATGCAACCTATAAGTCTCTCCCGGCTCTCAAGGATATATTTAAGTACAGACCCCGGCTTCTCTTCGCCCTCCCAGATCTCTTTCACCATACTTAAAGGTCCTCTCACATTATGGCCAAAGACTAGTTGATTTGGACTGAACCCCAGGCTCTCTCCTGGGACTTCACGTGCAGCGAACAGAACATACGGCAGACCCAAATCCCAATCAGTGTCATGTTCTGCACAGTAACAGCGTAGCATACTCTTCAGGGTCGAGTGCCACCGCTCCAAGACTCCCTGACTCTCGGGATGGTAGGCTGACGACACTACAGAACATATACCGTGCAACTGAAGGGTTTGCTTGAACAATTTGGATGTAAAATTGCTCCCCTGGTCTGACTGCACCTCACGTGGAAATCCATAACGGGAACAGAACAATAATAAGTTTTTAACAACTGCCTTTGCCGAGCCGTTTCTCATGGGGTATGCGTCCGGGTATCTCGTAGCCACATCCATGATTGTCAACAGGAATTTATTGCCACTACTAGTAGGCGGGAAAGGGCCAACCAAATCTACTACAACTTTGCTGAACGGAGGCCCGGTGACAGGTATGGGAAACAAAGGTGCCTTCGGGATTGTCTGGTTAGGCTTCCCCGTTGTCTGGCAGGTCGCACACCCAGCCACCCATGCACAGACATCAGCCTTGACCCCAGGCCACCAGAAAAACCTGCCCAATGCCGCCAATGTTTTTGTTACCCCCAAATGACCCGCCACCGGCACATCATGCGCCAGACACAATAAGGACTCTCTATACTTAGTTGGAACAACCACCTGGTCTACTACCCTCGCACCGCCCTCCCACTTCGATTTGGGGTCTAGAAATCTGCGGTACAATATCCTGTTGAGCCTAAAGAAATCTCCCGGCTTCGCATCCCCATCTTCCTCCAACTCTATGGCACCATTGCTATAACGAGCTAGGCTAGCGTCTTGCAGCTGCTGCTCACTAATGTCCCTGGGCGTCAATGCATCAAGATGGTTTTGTAATAAGACATTACCCCGGCTAGTAGGCTCTACTGCCTTAGTGGCTCTCGCTACAGCTCTTGCCTCACGCGAAGTCTTACCCAACTCTGCCTTGTTACACACCATATCTGGGCCAGAGTCAACTCCCGTGTTTATTATAGGTCCAAGTACCGAATCACCGAGAAGTGCAGCAGAATCAATGTCCCTTTTCCTGCCCTTAGCAACCTTCTCCTGATCCTTCCTCCACTGTCCCCGAGGTTGAGTGCTAGGCTGTGCAGGAGCCGCAGAGCGAGATCGGGTTACCACACAGGCCATCTCATCCTGTTGGCACCTCCCAACCCATTCCCGATTCTCACCATCCACGTCGGCCGCCCTCTCGGCAACGACTAAGGGTGGAGTCCCGGAAGTGGGCACCGCAAAGTCGTTGCCGAGAAGAAGGTCGACGCCCTCAACTGGCAAACACTCAACGATCCCTACATCCAGCTCCCTGCACACCTCTCCCACTCTCAACTCCAACCTCACAAGTGGGTATGACCTCGTAGCATTTATACCCTGCACCACAACAACTCTGGCCGCATTTATCGGTTTCCCTGTGAAGTTCCTCAACAAAGTTTGCGAAGCCCCCGTATCCCTCAGCAAGTCAACCCTCCGTAGTTCACTCCCCCAGCTCACAAACCCGTGTCCCCGATGGCTACAGAAAGTGTCCCGGACAGGTGTCGAGCCTTCCGTACGCTTCTTTACCGCGTGTGCCTCAGCTGCTGACAACCTACCCCGGGCAGTTGCTGCAGCCTTCAGAGACACACCGATACTGTGAACCAATGACACCGGCTTAGCGGGAGTGTTACTAGGGCACTCACGTGAATAATGGCCTAGCTTCTGACATTTGTAACATTTCACATCCCCAATGGGCTTCTTCCCTTGTGCGGGCGAAGAAGGGGCCTGACCTTTAGTAAACGGGAGAGGCTTGTGTTTGTAGGTGTTATTAGGTGCAATGCTTTTAGTGTGGTTATGTGTGTCATAGGATTTGTTATTATCGAAAACTCTGGTGGGTGGGGTATAGCGCCCCTTCTGCCCTGACTCAGCCCTCTGAGCGGCACCGCAACCACGAATCAATGATAATCTGAGGTCTGCCATCTTGGCAGCCTCCTCTACTGTCTTGGGACATTTTTCCTTAATGTTCAGCGTTAGATCGGTTCCAGTACATTTGTAAAACTGTTCCAGATAGAAAAGTTGCTTAATTTCCTCAGCCGACTCTGCGTGCTCGGACCGAAACCAGTTATTACATGCATCTGTTAAGTCCCGTGCGTGCTCCATAAAACTGACGTCGCTCTTCTTATTCACGCCACGGAACTTCAATCTATAAGTTTCGGGTTGCAGTTCGTAGGCCCGGAGCACAGCCTCCTTCACCAGTCCATACACGACACTCTCGTCCAGTGACAGTGCATCGTAGGCTTTCAACCCCTTACCCACTAGACGTGATGAAACTAATGCTGCCCATTTAACCTCCGGCCAGTCATACTCACGACACTTCTTTTCGAAACGAGCAAAAAACTCAGTCACTGCTGTCACATCAAATGCGGGTACTAACTTAATTAAATGCGAAAGTGAGTCTGTAACCCGGTGCCCACCACCGAGATGACGCCCCGTGGTCTCTACTCTAGACTTCTCGACATCCATTTCAGCCTGGTACCTGGTTGCATCCTGATTGGCTTGGATTCTAGCAACCTCTATGCATTCTATACTAGACTGTTGACTCTCTTGCAACTTAAGCTTAGCTAGTTCTAGCTGAAATAACATCTCAGGAGACAGGCCTGGGGGGGGAGAGCACAAAATGGGGGATCCACACCGAGACGTGTTTACGGGTAAGCCAGCTTGCCCTTGAGAACCCTCCTGCTGCATCGTGCTAAGACTCGCTGGCTGAGGGCCCAGCTCAGGGGTAGAGTGGAATGGAGGCTTGGAGGGAACCCCCCAAGACCCCACTCCACCCACCGCCCCATCGCCATCACCCAACAAACATGCCACCAAATTCTTCTTGGGCCAACTGTCAGGACAGTCCCGCCCCAAAACCGTGGCTAAACAGCGAAGACCGTAACAATCAATAGCCTGCAGGCGCTGTTCGGTCAAAGGTGTCTGCAAAAATGCCCGGGCATCCCTCTCTCCACTTATAACACTCCCCTCCCTAAACATCTGTTGTACTTGCTGGTTACTAGGCTGTACCGTGTTATCCTCCCCCGTAAATGATGAGTCATTAGACATAGTGCTGGTTATACAATTGCTGTTCATAAAAAAAAAAAAGTGCTTATTACTAATTGCAGTCTCGACTCACAAAATGTTAAAGATGCTTGAATGACTCTACTCTAGACACCCCCAACGAAACAATCTGCAAGTCCACCAATACAATAATGACACAATAAAAATTCCTCCAATATGCAAGACAATTCTAGCCAGCTCTACTAGGTAGCATAGAATAGTTCTCCAAAAAACATGTGATAGGATACTACTGAATCTTGTGCAAGGTCGCCATTTTGTTACGGCTGGATCGGCAATACATATTCGGGATTCTTGATCGTAGGACAGAAATGGCTTATGTGACAACGACACGCTCGATTCCAGTCCCAAATACTATATGCTCCAGACAACAAAAGCACCAACGCCCTACAGAGTTATCGTCTATGGTAACGAGGTACCTTAACTCGGCGAAAGTGTACAACAGGGGTAGGCTATGAGGCTAAACTCCCTCAGACATTTATAGGTTACGTTATTACTAAAGAAATGCAATACTCAAGAAACTACGTTAATATTAAGCCTCTAATAATGTAGAATAGAAGCAGGCTAAAGGTATGACAGTGAAATGCTAAATGACAAATGTACACGCCTACTTGAAAGCGTGTGCACTAGAATAACTGTCCCCTACTAACATGCACTAGCATGTAGCATACAAGATGTTCATGATCCAGTAGATACCTAATAATACACATGGAAGGAACATAAATAGTAGTCACTTATTGTAATAATGAATCTATACTTGGAATAACTAAAAGGTTGCAGGCAACAGTACTGCGCCGGTAGCCTACTACCGCATAGGCTACTTCGCTTCTTTCACTCTGTCTCCCCTCTGAGTCCGTATTCGCCCTACGCAACGGAACTCCGGACACAGCAGCAAAACGACAGTGCAGTTAATTGATACATGAAAGTATTAATAGTGTTGTCTTGTGTGTGAGTAATGTGTATTGTAAAGTGTTACATACATAAACTTAAAGAGAGCTGCAATGCATAGTAAAATAAAGATATAACCCACTCATCATCCCCATGTGTTCTAGCTAGCAGGCCAAGTCACAGGAACAACGAGTCCCAGCACCGAAAGCGAGAACCCAGGAAAAGACTGTAGAGAACACAAGGACAGATAAATTACGTTACTCTACTATACCGGCACTACGAGCGAGCTGTAGTCTCTGGTACTGCACTCGCTCCTGGCTCGGTAGGCAAATCAAGTCTAAGTCCTCGCCCCTCTACAGACAACTCCTGGGCATGGTCGGGCTCTTACACATGGCACTAGTCTAGTCACAAATTGGATGATGAGCTGGGCATATAACTCGTGAACATGTAGAACGTTCACCAACTATCCTCATCAAGAAGATCGCTGTTCACATTAACCCCTTAAATCTAATACATGTAAATATATGCTTGTCCTAAGAGTAATACGAGAGGTGAGTGCTGAAACTCCTTTAGGACCTCAAGGGAAGGGTATGCATTTAAATAGAGAGAAGAATGAAATGAGAGTAATGTCGTCAGAGAGAAAGAGTGCAACCGTGAGAAATTGGGAGAGAGAGCAAGGGATGTTAGAATCTCAAAGGTTCTAGGCAACCTGGTAATAGAGCACACAGCGAGCCTCCAGGCAATGTGCAGTACGACAACATGGGCAGCCCAGGCAGCATAGGCAGGCGGCAATGGACTACCAACCCTGTCGCGCCTAGCTATAAGCGCAAGGCTGCCAACCAGTCCATACGTCTGGCAACCACCCCCCCGGCAGCGCGGCGCGCTGCTACCCTCTCGCTCTGAAGACTAACTCACTCTCTCTCTCTGAATTCCTATTGTCTTATCTATCAACTTCTCTATTGATACTACATATTAAATGGAAGGTCTCGACATGGCTTAAAACAAAACCCACCACTGGTTAGCACATGACGAGACCTTTGCAGAGATACAAAGAACATAGTTATACGTTGTCACACTCAATATAAGCAGCCAGCACGGTACAGCGCGGTACCGTGGCGGTACAGTGGAGTACCAAGGAGTACAATCAGGTTGCGTTGCCACACACTGGGTGCGTCACAATATCCAGTATTAATAGTGCAGTTGGGTCCAGTACATGATTATATTGATATCCAGTATTAATAGTGCAGTTGGGTCCAGTACATGATTATATTGATATCCAGTATTAATAGTGCAGTTGGGTCCAGTACATGATTATATTGATATCCAGTATTAATAGTGCAGTTGGGTCCAGTACATGATTATATTGATATCCAGTATTAATAGTGCAGTTGGGTCCAGTACATGATTATATTGATATCCAGTATTAATAGTGCAGTTGGGTCCAGTACATGATTATATTGATATCCAGTATTCGATCAATGGATATTAAGCGTGGTCATGTGCTGAACCTGCAACTGTCTTGATGGTGTAATGGTTAGAGTGTTTAAGTGCTGTATGTGATCCTGGGTTCAAATCCTAGGAAGATCACATGCTTTCATTAATTTAATTTGAGGCTTTATTGGTGTTAAGAACGTGGGTTGAGATAATATTATATAATAACTTTTATATGTATGTATGTATGTAGGTAGGTATGTATGTATGTGTGTATCAATGTATGTATGTATGTATGTATGTATGTATGTATGTCAATGTATGTAATAATAATAATGATAATCGGTTTATTTCAAGCCGGCAGCCAATGGGGCTGAAAATACACACTTAACCTATATCTTATTCTAAGGTATCAACAGACTGATCCTGGCTGCTAACGAGAGCGCCTACATACCCCCTAGGAAGTAGGACGTGGGCAGGAGACTTTGTGGGTCACCCGAGACGGTCCGGCCAGAACTTGCCTTCACGGCCAGGGAAAGTTTTTGAGAGAACTTCCCCTGCCGGCGCGTGGGATCAAACCCCAGACACCAGAGCTAGAGCTCCCAATACAGTGTACTAAGCGCGCTCGGCCACCGTGACCGTTATGTGTTTTTTTTTTTTTTTTTTTTTTTTTTTTCTATATTCCATCTACTCCCTCTCGGGCATAGGCTGAGAGCCTGTACATTCCACCGCTCAACACGGTGAAGCCCGTGAGGTCTTGTTCCAGTCTGGAGAGTGAGACATGTGAAGCATCCATCATGGCTCGAAGCAGCTCCATCTCTGAAGCGGCAAACTATATGTACTATATGTATGCATGTATGTATGTATGTATGTATGTATGTATATATGACTATGTATGCATGTATGTATGTATATATGTATGTATATATCTATCTATCTATCTATGTACTTATTTATCTATCTATCTATATCTATCTATCTATCTATCTGTTGTTCTTATGTTATGAACATGTTATAGACACAATGTGTTTGAATGTATATTATACTGTATATGTGTATATGTGTATGTATTATTACTTGTTTGTGTTTTAACCAATATGTAAAATGACTGACTGACTGACTGACTGACTATCTATCTATCTATCTATATACTTATGTATGTAATATAATATAGGTTGTTCTCCCTTGCGTCTGGTTTCCCTCCTACCTTCTCTGGTAATGCTTAGCGACTTGGCTTCTAGGCTTTTAAGGGGATAGTGCTTTTTTTTTTTTTATTCTTTTTTTTGTCTATATATTAATTATTTACTTTATTTTTTTAGTTTCCTCCCTAGATCTCCATCAAGCTTAAACAACACCCCCTAGACCCCCTTGCAAGATAAATTTGTAAATTTTTCGGTAGAAAAATTTCCCAGCCAAAGGCCGGTTCCTTCTAAAATTACAGGCTCGCTATCGCTCGCCTGGAAAAATCGATACCTAAATGGCACGAAAGGTCTTAATATTGACAAAAAAATGGGGCGGAAGGTCTCAAAATAGCCAAGTTAATGGAACAAACGTCTTAAAATTTCATAACTCATATGCTAAACATGAGGGAGAAGGGTGTCCAGAAAAAACGACCCATATCCCCTTAAGACGGTTGCCTTATTTTGCCTCTGTCTCATCCAATATCCTACTTACATACCTACCTACCTACTTACCTACCAATATCCTACTTACCAACAAATATATCTACTAACATTCTTACCTATCTACCTACCTACCTACTAACATACCTACCTACCAACCAATATACCTACCTACCAACCAATATACCTACCTACCAACCAATATACCTACCTACCAACCAATATACCTACCTACCAACCAATATACCTACCTACCAACCAATATACCTACCTACCAACCAATATACCTACCTACCAACCAATATACCTACCTACCAACCAATATACCTACCTACCAACCAATATACCTACTAACATTCTTACTTACCTACCTACCTACCTACCAACCAACCAACCTACCTACCAACCAACCTACCTACCTATCTACCAACCTACCTACCTACCAACCTACCTACCAACCTACCTACCTACCTACCTACCTACCTACCAACCAACCAACCTCCCCATCTTCTTCATAGCCTTCCTACTTACTCCCTCATACTTACCAATCTATTTGTATTTATCCTCCACTCTCTCTCTCTCTCTCTCTCTCTCTCTCTCTCTCTCTCTCTCTCTCTCTCTCTCTGAGTGCTTTAAGATACTACAAGGTTTCGACAAAGTCGATGTAAATGCACTATTCACATTAAACAATACTAATCAAACTCGCGGAAATGGAATGAAATTAAAAACCAAAAAGGCAAACCTAGATGTCACAAAGAGTTTCTTCACCTACAGTGTGGCGACAGAGTGGAATAAACTACCAGCGAGAGTGGTGGAGAGCGACACAATAAACGCTTTCAAGGGAAGGCTTGACCTCTATCTGCAGAGGGTGATATGAAAAAAAAAAAAAAAAAAAAAATATGTATGTGTATGTGTGTGCACTGTACACTCAGTATGTATATATATACTGTATATATATATGTATGTATGTGTGTATATATGTATGTGTATATGTGTGTGTGTGTGTGTATGTGTGTATATGTATGTACCTGTGTATATATATATATATATATATATATACATATATATATATATATATATATATATATATATATATATATATTGAGAATATATCACAAATACACGTGAGCCACTAAATGTTTCTAGTCTCTCAGTGGGGATCGAACCATCGACCATCAGAACGATAGCCGACGCTTTAATCAATTAATGCCGTGGTGTAATTGATTAAAGCGTCGGCTATCGTTCTGATGGTCGATGGTTCGATCCCTACTGAGAGACTAGAAACATATATATATATATATATATATATATATATATATATATATATATATATATATAAAAACATATATAGTTTGTAAGGCCAGACTGCCTAGTAAGGACCTTGTGGTCTGTGTATCTATGTAGCTCTCTCTCTCTCTCTCTCTCTCTCTCTCTCTCTCTCTCTCTCTCTCTCTCTCTCTCTCTTCTGCTTCCCATTAGTGATATTGAAGGCAAAATTGCTTGAACCACATAATATTAAACTCCCCCCCCCCCCCTTCCCCCTCTATGCACGCCTTCGTCTTTTCCGTCCCTTGCTTTTATCTCCTCTCCTCTCTCTCTCTCTCTCTCTCTCTCTCTCTTCTCTCTCTCTCTCTCTCTCTCTCAGACCGTACCCCGACACACTCACCCATCCATTTGCCAACCACACACGCTAAATTCCTTACACACACACACACACCCACCCACCCACACACCACACCCATACACACACACACACACACTCACAGACACACACACATATACACATGCATATATATATATTTTACTAATCCAAACAGAGAGAGAGAGTACAAAGGAGTACAAAGGAAATCAAGCAACAACAGGTCTAGTGACCCTTCTAGGCTGCTTGTCCTCCAAAACACTGAGGATCAAGTGTCCAAACAGTGGTTTAGAGTGGGTAAGGGAATATTGGAAAGGGAACTACTGCCCTAGAACTAATGTCCGTGGCAGGATTAGGAAGTTAGTAGGGGACAGATGGGTTAGTAACTGAGGGAGGGATAAAATAAAGTTATTCATTTACAAACGCAGTCAGTCGCGGGTTTGATGCGAGATATTTGTCTAAGCGGAGTTTAAATGAATCAACGGTGCTGCAGTCTATAACGTCTCGGGGAAGCCCATTCCACAAGTTGACAACTCGATTGAAGAAGAAATTCTTAGATTCGTGTGAGTTAAAAGATTTACCAATAATTTTGCAACCGTTTCCCCGCGTGTAATTAGATTGGTCGATAGTGAAGTACTTACTACAGTTCATATTGTCGATGCCTTTGATGATTTTGAACACTTGAATTAAGTCACCTCTTAATCTGCGCTGGGTTAAAGGAAATAGATTTAATTCTCTAAGACGCTCTTCGTATGGTTTGTTCTTTAGGCTAGGTATCATTTTGGTAACTCTACGTTGAACTCGTTCTAGCTTGTTTATATCTTTTTGGTAATAAGGGCACCAGGATTGAACGCAGTTTTCCAGAAGAGGGCGGACTAAGGAATTGTAAAGGGTTAGGATAACTTCTTTGGATTTATGCTCAAATGACCTGCCTATAAAGCCAATTATTTTGTTTGCCTTCTTAACAACTTCTGAACATTGTTGACTCGGTTTTAGGTTACTCGATATTGTTACTCCCAGATCGGTTTCTCTGTTTACATTCTTAAGCTGAGTGCCATTCATCGAATAGTTTGCTTTCTCATTTAGGTATCCGATATGTAGTACTTTACATTTATCCGCATTGAAACTCATTTGCCAAATTTGGGCCCAACATGACAATTTATCTAGATTGTGTTGCATATCGTCAACTTGTTCTTTTGAGAGTACGCTATTTGCAATTTTTGTATCGTCAGCAAATTTTGAGATTGTACAGGTGAGACCCTCATCTATGTCGTTGATGTAATATTATTTTTATTAATCTCACCACCACACCCCCAATGAAATTAATTAAAGTATATATGATCCACCGGGATTCGAACCCGGGTTATCACACACATATTTTTGCCACCTTAACCATTACACCACCAGGACGGTTAAAGGTTTATGCACACGCCTACGACTTATTATCCATTCTCGAATACTGGATATTAATCTAATCATGTTCATACTCCCAACCGCACTATGGTAGCCTACTGTTTAAGTGAGAGGAAAGAATATTCATGGGGCACAGGTCATATAGACCGGCCTCTCGAAGAAATATCCCTAAACCTACTAATAATATTATTTTTATTAATCTCACCACCACACCCCCAATGAAATTAATTAAAGTATATATGATCCACCGGGATTCGAACCCGGGTTATCACACACATATTTTTGCCACCTTAACCATTACACCACCAGGACGGTTAAAGGTTTATGCACACGCCTACGACTTATTATCCATTCTCGAATACTGGATATTAATCTAATCATGTTCATACTCCCAACCGCACTATGGTAGCCTACTGTTTAAGTGAGAGGAAAGAATATTCATGGGGCACAGGTCATATAGACCGGCCTCTCGAAGAAATATCCCTAAACCTACTAATAATATTATTTTTATTAATCTCACCACCACACCCCCAATGAAATTAATTAAAGTATATATGATCCACCGGGATTCGAACCCGGGTTATCACACACATATTTTTGCCACCTTAACCATTACACCACCAGGACGGTTAAAGGTTTATGCACACGCCTACGACTTATTATCCATTCTCGAATACTGGATATTAATCTAATCATGTTCATACTCCCAACCGCACTATGGTAGCCTACTGTTTAAGTGAGAGGAAAGAATATTCATGGGGCACAGGTCATATATAATCTGACTGACAGCCAGAATCCCATTATAATACTTCACCCTGTCTTCCTCCAGCTGCAAGTTCACCTTCCCAACTCCAAATGAGACTGATTTGAATGCCCACTACTCGGATCTTATATACTATGCAATGATGGTGTAGCAACGAATCAGGAGGCCGGGGATGGTGCGCGCCCCAATCACAGCTCCTCTAGTTGCGTAGCAGGTGCGTGGTCCAATGGCGTCACATGGCGTCGATCATCGTCATAGCGTCGGGTCATCGAAGTAGTTTGCAGGGTCCCATATGACGCACGGAGGTGTGAAGGCTTGTTTGCTGGTATGCAGACGAGCTGGTTTCCCACTTGCTGGTTCGCTCGCTGGTCTGCTTCGCCGCCTGGGTAATTCGGCACTCCTTCAACTCTTAATTCTAACTCTTAAATAAACACATACAGGGCTCCGTATGTCAGACCTCCCCCCTAGAAAAGAGTTTAAGGAGTATAGTACATAATAGGGGAGGTGTGGTGGAGTGGTCATGCCACTGGATTGGTAATCCAATGGACCCGGGTTCAAATCCCGATATGTCAATGGGAAGATATTATTGGGATTGAATTTGTGCTGTACCTAGTATCAGTGCATTACCACAAAGCCCACCGAAATGCCAAAAAAATACCCTCATTGTTCCCTGATTAAATAACACTGTATGAATATTCCCATATTCAAAATATGTTACAGGGGGACAATGCCTAGTGAGTTCACTGCTCAATAGGTGGCGTTCTGAGAGTGAGGGTCTGAGTCTGGAGGGTGAGACGGTGAAGCACTTGAGCGAAGCAACCAGCAGCTTCAGAGATGGAGCTGCTTCGTGCCATGATGGATGCTTCACATGTCTCACTCCCCAGACTGGAACAAGACCTCACGGGCTTCACCGTGTTGAGCGGTCGAATGTACAGGCTCTCAGCCTATGCCCGAGAGGGAGTAGTTGGAATATAGAAAAAAAAAAAAAAAAAAAAAAAAAAAAAAAAAAAAAATATACATAACACATAATGAGATTCACCACCAGATTGGCAACAACAAGATTATAATGAGGATATAATAAGGATATCACCCAAAGTAGGCAACGTCTCCAGGTACCACATCAGAACATAGCCGGAACGTAGCTGGAGCGTTATTCGAACTGCAAGGCATTATCTCACAGCTGAAGGTATGAAAGCGCACTACTAAAGCATGATATTTACCTCGCTACAAGGGAGAGCTAATTGCCAAAATCCTCTAATTAAGTTAATCTTACTGCTGTATGAGGCCAACCTGGTAAATGCAATCTTTAATAGATGCGTGATAGGCAATCGGCTAGCACGTTCTGGACCCCCTTAATATGTTTAACATCCAGGGAGTATTCCTGCAGCAACAAACTCCACCTGGTCAGTCGTTGGTTTTTATTTTGGAACTTATGCAAAAATGTTAAGGGGTGATAGTCAGTATACACAGTGATGGCACCAGAGGCAGATTGCACATAGACAGCAAAGTATTGAAGGGATAAAATTAATGCTAACAGCTCCTTCTCAATGACTGAATAGTTACGTTGAGCAGAATTTATTTTTTTACTAAAATAGCACACAGGATGCAATACTTCACAGTCGTCTTCCTGTAGCCATACTGCACCAACCCCGGTATTGCTCGCATCCACTGCTAGGGAAAAAGATCTGTTAAAATCAGGAGCTCGGAGTACAGGATAATTTGATAAAATATATTTGGTAGCATTAACCCTTCCTCCCCGGGCTGTCTTACCCAATGACGGTCGCCCCTACCCGGGCGAAATGGCTGAAAAACGTCTAGGCCTAGGCTACCGTATTTATGTTTATTTTCACTGCTAGAACTTTCCCACTCATCTATAATCGTAGTGCGGTTTTCAATCTGTATTTTGGCATTGAGTAGAGCTCTGTAAGTCAACTGTTTCAGTTGTGATGACGATTTCAGTGGAGCCAATATTGCAGAGATGTTGCCAATATGGGAGCTTTTCAGACACTAATTTCGTCATGACGTCAGAACAATAACATTGAGGAGTCTTCTCCTTCTTGTTTTCGGAGGTGCGGTGACGAACGCTTGGGTTTGTTGACATACGTCGTACGCACAGCGTTCAGACCAAGCTTAATTAGGCTATTAAGCTCATGCCTTAGATAAGGCATACCGGGTAGCGGCCCTTCTTTCGTGCTGTCCTTACCTAAGGCAGACCGGGTAGGAAGGGTTAAAGGCCTCCTCACATTCGGAGGACCACTCAAACTTCACATTCTTACGGAGAAGATCTGTCAGGGGAGCTGTTAACCTAGAAAAGTTTAAGATGAAACACCTATAATAACCAATCATTCCTAGGTACCTTTGGATATGTTTCTTAGTGCTAGGAGTTGGGAATTCTAGAATAGACTCTACCTTTGCTTGAGGAGGTGCAACCTGCCCCTGACCTACCGTATATCCTAGATACTGGACCGTACTCTTTACAAAGGTGCATTTCTTAAGATTAACCACCAGATTGGCATCAGCAAGCTTTAAGAACAGCAATCTAAGTTGGTAAAGATGCTCCTCCCATGACTGTGAAAAGATAAGAATATCATCGATGTAGACAACGCATCCAGGTACCCCTTCAGTCACCAAATTCATGAGGCGCTGGAATGTAGCTGGAGCGTTTTTCAAGCCGTAGGGCATTACGTTACAGCAGAAGGCTTGATTATTGACTATAAAGCATGATATTTCCCTCGCTCTAGGGGTGAGAGCTACTTGCCAATATCCCTTCATTAAGTCAATCTTGCTGATATAGGTGGCTGTACCAATCTGGTCAATGCAGTCGTCGATCCGTGGCAGTGGGTAGGTATCGTTCTTTGTGACAGCATTAACTTGCCAATAGTCCATACATAACCTATGGCTCCCGTCTGGCTTTGACACAAGTATGACCGGACTACTCCACTGGCTTAAGGCCCTAGTGATCAGCTCGTTTGACAACATGAAGTCAAGCTCGACCTGCAGTATACTCCTGCGTTGTGGTGAGACACGGTAGGGGGATAGTTTAATGGGTGTTGCATCCCCTACGTCGATGTCGTGCACGGCCAAAGAAGTGAGCCATGGAGTATCACGGAACACACTGGGAGACTGAGATAATACAGAGATTAGTTGGTTCGCTTGATCAGAGGGAAGATGACATAGTTTAGATGGTAATTCCCCCCAAGCTACTGAGTTATACTTAAAGTTGGATAGGCTACATGACAAGTCAAAGTCTGCATGGATACCTTCAGGCTCTGGAACAGTCTGTTGCGGGTCAGTAAGAGAACTGAAGACTTCGTCCGCACCAGGCTGTCCACAGGTCCTGACAATCACTGCCACAGTGGGAGAATCTGGAGGAGAGGAATCAGGGGACCTATGGTAGGGTTTCAACATATTTATATGGAATACTTGCATGGGCTTTCTCCTGTCTGGGGTAGTTACTAGATAATCGGTAATGCTCACCCTCTGAATAATCTTATATGGGCCCCTGAACTTGGCAGATAAAGGTTGGCCAAAAAGGGGGAGCAGGACCAAAACCTCATCACCGGGCTGAAACTCCCTCTCACGGGCTTTTCTGTCATACCAGTTCTTCATGGAGCTTTTAGCCACTGTCAAGTTTTGAGCTGCAAACTCACATGAGGATCTCAGCCGGGTTTTGAAATCTGAAACATACTTGAGGAGGTTTTGGTTCCCCTCCTGGCCAACTAGGCTATCCTGCAATAGTTGCAAAGGACCTCTTACCTGGTGACCGAAAACTAGCTCATTAAGGGAAAAACCTAGGGATTCAGTTGGAACCTCACGAGTAGCAAATAAAAGAAAAGGTACCCCCTTATCCCACTCAACTCCGGTCTCTGTACAATATTTACGCAACATGGCTTTTAAAGTTTGATGAAACCGTTTGAGAACCCCTGGACTCTCTGGGTGGTAGGTGCTCGACTTAACATGCTCGATACCCAACTCCTTCAGGGACTGCTGAAAAATGTTAGAGGTAAAATTAGTTCCTTGATCACTTTGCACCTCATGGGGGAAACCCATTCTGGTGAAGAATTTGAGCAGTTCCTTGATGACAATTGGAGCAGAGGTAGTCCTTAAGGGTATAGCCTCTGGGTAGCGAGTTGCCATGTCCATAATAGTTAATAAATAAATGTTACCTTGGGAAGTCTTAGGCAATGGGCCTACAATGTCCACTACCACCCGAGTAAAGGGATTCTCGAAGACGGGCAAGGGCACCAGAGGATGTACAGGCACCTTCTGATTTGGTTTTCCCGTCATCTGGCAAGTGTGACACACTCTACAAAACTCCACTACTTCTGCACGCATTCCTGGCCAGTGAAAGTGGGCTCTGATTCTGTCTAGAGTTTTTCTCACACCTAGGTGTCCTGCCAATGGTATACAATGTGCCATTTCCAAGATATCTCTACGACAAGGTTTGGGGACTACTACTTGATGGACGTCCCAGGCCCCGTCATCGATTGGTCTGTGTGGCTGTCTCCATCTACGCCACAATACTCCTCCTTTGAGGTAGAAACATTCACCACCCTCCTTCTCACATTCCTCTTCACTCACGGCCCTGGTAGCTAACTCCTTGCATTCTCTATCATCTCTCTGTAGCTCTACCAGGCCACTAGGACAATTTGGAGGGGTTTCATGGTCATCGTTAGGGTCAAGATGAGCCATAAAGGTGTCAGATAAATCCACCTCAGTCACATCATCAGGCACAGTTGGAGCGTCATTCACACTCTCATCATCCCTTTCATCAACTCTTACATTCGGTACATTTCTGTCTGAGGGAACTGCTACTTGAGACATTGAACGTGTGACAGCACACACAGGGAAAACTGTTGGCATCTTCTTTTCGAGCTCACTGGTTAGTGGCTTGTTAACAGGGGAAAGTGACAAAATGGGGTCTGGTTGGACCTTCTCACCTGCTACATCATTCCGCAAAAGGAGTGTTACCCCGGGCACAGGGATATCTTGGGACCTACACAAAGCTATGGTGGCCTCATCCTGTAGTAACTCACATTCAATTTCGCCTTTTACCAAGTATGCATAAAATTGGCCTCCAGCACCTCTCATTATAACCGGTTCGCCAGGTGGGCACTCAGTGTAAGGATTCACCATGAGGGTGCTAGTAGAACCTGTGTCTCTCAGAATTTTTACCTCATGCATACAACCATTTAATCTCACGTTGCCAGATGAAATAAAGGGACGGTAACTGTCCTGCACTGATGGTGAAATTAGTATTGGCTTAACCCTAGTGGGTTGCACCACGCATGCTACTACACCCCTGTCTAGATGGTTTACGTTAGCTGCTAGGTACTCATTCTGTCGGTAGTCCTGCATTAGAGGAACTTTTGGTGCTAGGTACTCCTTCTGTCGGGAGTCCTGCATTAAAGGCACAAATGGAGTTTGAGATACGGCGGAAACTGTCTGCCCCGATCTCTCCGTTCTCTCCTTGACCCAGCACTGATAAGCTAGGTGGCCTCTCTTGCCACAAAAAGTACATACTTTAGTGGATACGGGAACGTTCCCTCTTTGAGCATTACTATTACTTTGGGCCCCACCTCTGTTACCATTGCCCTGAATCGCATTTTTAGTTGGGGTAACAATTCTATTTTGGCTAGCTGGGGAAGACGTTACAGGCTTGTGACTGGGTCTGTCAGATTTGTGATTGGGATACTTAGAATTAGAACTAGAATTATCGTAGGGCTTCTTTCCACGATTTTTTTTGTTGAGCACGTATGTGTCAGCCATGTCAGCGACGTCGGCAAGACAATCTACCTTTTTCCCCCTTAAATGATAGGCTACAGAAGAATCAATTTTCCATAGGAAATTTTCTAACAGGACTAACTCCTTCAGATCGTTGTAGCTTGTGACTTTCTTACTCTTGACCCAATGATTGAAAGTTTTAGTCATGGTCCTGGCAAATACCTTATGGGTTTCTTCTACTTTCTTCTGGTTTTTACGGAACGATTGCCTGTAAGCCTCAGGCTGTAATTGATAAGTTTTTAGGATAGCTTCTTTGAGATTGTCATAATCCTGCCTAACCTCTGCTACTTCTGACAAATACGTGGCTGGAGCCTGCCCTGTCAAAACGGTTTGTAACATAAAAGGCCATTGATCTCTTGTCCACCTCATACCTCCAGCAACTTCCTCAAACCAAACAAAGAAATCCTCCACATTATCCTCAGTGAAAGGTGGAATGACACTGGTCATAGTCAATCCCAGAGGGGGAGCAATTAAGGGAGCATTTGTATTGACATTTAGTTGAGCCGTACGATATTGATATTGATAATGTTCGGTCTTTATTCTGGCTAGTTCTAGTTCGAATAATTGATCAACGGTAAAACCAGGTGGCAATTGTTCGTCAAGTTGGCTAGGATTACCACCAACTGCTCCGCCACCCTCCTCGCCTTCTACAGGGAACAGGTGGGTTTTTATGGTCTGAGCCACCTCTACTTTGGACATGTTTGAGACAGTTAACTAGAGATGTGAGGCAAGCACTTTCAGTACGGATTTTGACAGACGGTCAATATCAGGGGCTGTGGGTTCTGATTCTATGAAAACTCGAGCAACTTCGTCACTAATTAGATCAGGCATGATTAATATTTGATTTGTAAGTAGTGAAAAGGTAATGAAACTGAGTGAAACTCTATGAAACGAATCCTGGCAAGGTCGCCACTCTTCTGTTACGTATCTTGATCCTCAAGTGGTTAACTTGATGAATCTAGATAGCACAGAGATATATCAGTCAGCTGAAGGCAAAACGAAAGTCAAATCTAATAAAATTATTTCCTGTTGTTGCTTCCTTTCCTTTTGGATCTTAGGACTTGGTATCCTTTATTGACTGATACTCTTTAATTATGAAAAAATACTGAAACTAATTAAAGTCAGGTAGTATTTATAAAGAATTATTATTTAACCGAAGCTTAGTAGGCTATGGTTATGAACCGAATAAGTTATATCTAAAGAAGGACTATTAATTATATATCAAGTCTTGAAAGATAAATATTAAGGTAAGAATATTTCTGTCTCTTACAATTTTTTGAAATGAATAGATAGTTTTCTTATATCATGTCCTTTTATTTATATTTAATGTAGTTATTATTCTTGGTTCTTGTCTTACGTTAATAGTATTATATTATTATTATCAGGATTAATATCAAAGTCACATAAAAAGTTAGATATATATTTAATAATTAGATAAATGTATTTCTTAACCACGTAACATTGAAGTTTGATTATGAGTAAATTAAGTTACAGGATCGCTTCAATAGATTCGATTCAGGTCTCACTCAAATAATATGAAAAGCAAAAATAATATTTTGAAGCTAAAATAATTTTCTTCAGCTTAGGAAATCACTAGAAGTAACATTAAAACAGCCCTGTTAGTCTAAGGCGATATTACTAATATGAGACAATAGTATCACCGTTCTTGTTCTTACCAGCAATGTAAGCTTAATTAAAAGAAAATGAAAGAACTCGGAAGTATTAATATAAAACAATAGTATTACTTTTATCATAACCCAATTACTTAAAGAGTAGCTTTAGTCCACAAGTCAGTCAACTAAAATAGATAAGTACATAATAGTAGCGTTAGCGTTAATTACCAATCAAATATATCACTAACCAACATACTGTAAGTGTTTACACCGAACACACTTAACACACACTTATATAATCTGACTGACAGCCAGAATCCCATTATAATACTTCACCCTGTCTTCCTCCAGCTGCAAGTTCACCTTCCCAACTCCAAATGAGACTGATTTGAATGCAAAATCAAATCAAATGAATATAGAAAAGATGGGTGAGGGTGAAAGAAGGGAAGTTTTTATTGGTGTAGTAAGAGAGAAAGTGTCAAAGTAGGAGCATAAAGAGTGTCGGGGCTTGACCCAACTTGCGTGAGTTGTTGATTTTAGTTTGGGGGTTTAGGGGAGGGCTGTGACTGTTGGTATTATTGAGACATATTTTTCGAGAGCTTCAGTATGGCACGTCAAGAAGGGTTGGAGATAAAAATGGGTGGTAAGGCAAAAGATAATTCATTTTTTGGGTGGTAAAAGTTAATTTTGGTGAAGTGAGATTCAGAGGCTCTGATCGGTCAAGAGTGGCATAGAGGTTGGGCTGTGGACGAGCCGGCATGCCCCACCGCCTCTACCAGTCTGGACGAATCAGATGAGTCTGGGTGAATTTGAATATAAAATTTGGTAATGGAGAATGTTTTAATGATGGTCTGGCAATTTTGGATTGTAAGGGTCTAAAGTGGGGCAGCAAGGCATGGTTGTCAACTGCCGAGTCTAGAGAAGATTGCACTGTCTTATGAAGAGCTTAATTTACTTTAGTTTTTATTGTGTATTTGTGAAATAATTCTAAATTTTGGCTGGTAGGTGAGTAAAAGGAATGGTGAAAATTGAGTGTGAGTTTGTGGTGTAACAAAGTTATTATGTGAATAGGGGATTGGGAGCCTCTCTGTTGATTGGATGCAAGAGGTTCGACCAGGGACGGATGGGTTGAGTGATATTATTAAACATTTGGACAAAGTTATTAAAGGTCTCAAGTTTTTCAAGTTGTTTATTAGCCAGAAAGTTGTTGTAGACATTAAGTGGAGGGATGCGGGAGAGTTCATGCAAGTGTTCCGATGTTTGGAACTCATACCACCGAGTTCCATGGATCCACCTCAGTGCTCTGTTCTGTATTCTTTGGAGTTTAATTTTGTGGGAGTTTGCCAAAAGAGTGCTGGTCAGTGGGGCATATGAAAGTAGCGGTCTAATTAGGGCTTTGTATAAATGGTTTTAGTTTTGATGGAGTCATTTCGAAAACGGAAAATTGATTGAAGAGATTTTGAAGCAATGGGGATAATCTGATTTGCATGACGATGAAAGTGAAGTTTTTGGTCAAAGGTTAGGCCGAGTACTTTGTTAGTGAGTGAGACAGTTACTGGGATGCGATCGGGAGGAGGTGTGCGGGAGTTGAGGAATAGTGGTCTAGGACGTAGGTAACCAGTGGATATGTAGGTGATAAAGGATTTTCGAGGATGAGCCTGAATCCGCCATTTCTGTTCCCATTGTGCTATTCGGTCAAGCTCTCTCTTGGCTTTGTTCGTCAAACCATCTATGGTAGTTGCCCTAACAAGTTGCGTCGCGTCGTCAGCGTAGGAAATTGTGTGAGAGTCATTATTGATTGGATCTGGCATGTCATTAGTGTAGAGAATGTACAGTGTAGGTGCGAGCACGGAGCCCTGAGGCACGCCTGCATGGAGTGGAAATGAGTCTGAATAGAAATTTGAAAATTTAATTTTGGCTGATCTGTTATCTAAGAAGTTGGAGAGAAGTTTTTTAATTGGTAAGGGGAAATTGAAGTTTTCGCAGATTTTGTACTTCAGGCCTACGTGCCATATACAGTGTCAAATGTTTTTTTGATGTCTTTTGTGATGAGTGCTGTTTTGTGTCCTCGTCTGGAGTGTTTGTTAATGTGAATGTAGTTGGTGATTATGTTAAGTGCTTCCTGAGAGGGTCTAAAACCAAACTGTTTGTCAGTGAGAAGTCCTTCGTCTTCGAGGTACAGTCTGAGTCGGCGATTTATGATTGTTTCAAAAGTCTTCCCAAGAGTCTCAAGTAGACTAATGGGTGTGTAGTTCAGTGGGTCTTTGCTATTTTGATTTTTCTTGGGAATAAGGATGATTGTTGCGGTCTTAAAGCAGATGGGGAAGTAGCCTGATGCCAGGATGGCATTATATAAGCAAGTGAGTGCATTAATAAATGTGTTTGGGAGGTGCTTTACAATGTGATGGTTTATTCCTGTGGCACCAGGCACCTTCCTCCGTGTTTTAGAGAGAATGAGCTTAACTTCGTCAGGCACAATGGGAGCAGTGAGGTAGTTGTCGGGGTTAAGTGAGTCTGTGTTGATGTGTGTGTCGTGAGAGATGTTGTCTGCAATATTATTAACATGTTCAATGTTTCGAATGTGTTGTTGGGCGGGTCTTTCAGGAGGGTGTGGGTGGTATACTTGGGCCCATGTGTCTTTGAAGATGTCTGTGATTTCCCTGGGATCGGTGATGGTGTTACCGTTTACAATGAGTGAAGATGTTGTAGGTTTAATGTGGCCTTATAAACGGTTTATGTGTCTCCAAAATTCCCAGGGTTTAGTTTTCCTGTGTTGTTCAGCAGTGCATATGAGGTGTGTCCAGTGGCTGTCATGGTCAGATTGCAGGCTGTCTAGGATATGATTTCTGAGGTGTGAGAGGTCATGTCGTACTCGGCCTAAGGTGTGGTTTTGTTTATTTTGTTCAAATCGACGACGATAACACACAAGGAGTCTTTGTGAACGTATAGAAGGTCTGAATGTGTGTCTGACTTTGTAGGATGTTTTAGGTATGGTAGTGTTTGCAGTGTTGATGATTGTGTTGTGTAAGTGTTCTATTTGTTGATCTAGATTTGTGTAGTGGAGTCCCTCATAGTCAGTTGTGTAATCTTGTTGTGATAGGATGTGTTGAAATTCATCCCAGTTAACCTGGGAGTAATTGTAATGTGATGTAGAAGGAAATAAAATGGGATTTGAAGATATTTGCATGAAAATGGGGATGTGATCGAATCCTGATAAAGGCCTAGGGGAAATTTGATGGTGAAAAAGGTTAAATGCTCGGTTAGAGAAGATGAGATCAGGTTTGATAGACCCATTGTGTACGAAAACTGTGTCAAAATCTGGGCCAAGGAAATTTAGTCTCTTTATGTCGTGTAGTGCTAGAAGTTGTGTTCCGTGTGGGTTGTTGGTAGTGTGTTGAAAAGCATGATGTTTAGCATTAAAATCTGCAAGGATGAGTGTGAGTACATTGTTGTTAAATAATGTGTTCATATCAGTGTAAGGAATGTGTGTGTTGGGTCTGACATAATATTATGTAGTGGCGACTATGAGGGGACCAAGTGTTGTGTGTGTTTTTACTGCTAAGAAGTGTTTATATGTCCAGTCTGTCATGAATTCATGTTGTATTGTGCTTTTAATCATGATGGCAACTTCGTTGTGTGCATCGTCGTCAGATTGTCGTGTTGTGTAGCCAAAGAATTTTATTTTGTGTGTGTTGTGTATACAAATGCTGTTGAGTAATATAATGTCTGGGTCATTATCTAGTATTAATTGTGTGAGTAACTATCTGTTTGGGTAGTAATGTCTAATGTTGAATTGAATTACTTTGAGCATGATGGATGATTGTTGGGTGAGTTGGTGATAATGGGGTGGTTGGGTAAGGTTGGTGGGCGGGATTGGGAGGGTGAGGTGTGGGAGGAGCCTTGTCCAAATGACACTGATGGGAGGTCATGTGAGGCGTTTCTTATGGGGCTTTCTGTCCCTCGGGATTTGGATCAAGAGCGGCGGGAGTTGGGAGAGGTTGCATCAGCAGGGCTGCTAGGTTTGCGTTTTAGGGGGGATTGAGGTGGGATGGATGGTGTTTTGGGGATAGAGGTAGAGGTAGACGGGGGAGGCATGGATGTTGGTGAGGTAAGGGTGGGGTCAGGAGTGTGGATGGGCATGTCTACTTTTTTTTTTTTTTGGGGGGGGGGGGGAGGGTTCTCGGCAGGAGTAATTTGGGTTGTGACTTCTCGAGAGTTGGGAGTAGGAGTTTTGGAGTTGAGGGTGGATGTGGAGAGGGTGGAGGTGCTGGCAGAGGGTGTGGCTGAGGTGGGGGAGGAGATAGAGGATGAGGAGGTATTGGGGGAGGAGATGGTTGTAGGGTTGGGGGTGGTTGTGGGGGTTTGGGAGGATTTTGTTTTGTTGAATTGGTACCAGGATTCAGGAATAGAGATGGCAGGGAGATTGTGGGCAGTGAGGCCGTCATTGAGAAGTTTGTTGAACTTTGGGGTAACTTGTTGGTCTGTTAAATGGAGACCTATATTTACCAGCACCGAAGTTTTGGCAAGAATTTCTTGGTTGAAGAAAGGGTTTGGTGGGTTGGAGCTGGTGAAGGAGGAGGAAGGTTGGGGGTGGGAGCTGGTGGAGGGGGAGGAGGTCATGGGTAGGGATTGAGGGGGGAGTGATGGGGTGGCAGCTGAGGCATATGATATGTTGGTGACTGGATGGGACGAGAAGAGAGGGCGGGGGTTGTTGGAAGATGTTGGAGAGGTCATTGAGTTTTTTCGGGTTTGTTTGAGAACATTGAGGCGGAAGGGGCATTCTTAACTTATGGCAATGTGGGGGCCATTACAATTATTGCACTTCAGGGAGCTTGAGGAGCAAGTTGTGAATGAGTGGTCGTCACCACAGCGTGAGCATACTTGCTCATTTTTACAGGTAGATGTTACGTGCCCATACTGGTAGCACTTAAAACACTGTTGGAGGTTAACCCATGATTCAGGAGAGAGGAACTCAGGTGGTATGATCACATGGAAGGCTTTGAGACCTGACTTGAGGAGTTTGCTGGCTTCCTGAGGGGAAGCACAGCGAATGTTGATGTTTTTTTTTTGAAGTCTTTGACACATCACAAACTGTGATGTTGTTTCTTCGTGAAATTTCTGTAGCTATGTCATTCTCATCCCTAATTTGAATGCCCACTACTCGGGTCTTATATATATATATATTTTTTTTTTTTTTTTTTTTTTTTTTTTTTATATTCTATATACTATATATACTATATACTATGCAATGATGGTGTAGCAACGAATCAGGAGGCGTGGGATGGTGCGCGCCCCAATCACAGCTCCTCTAGTTGCGTAGCAGGTGCGTGGTCCAATGGCGTCTCATGGCGTCGATCATCGTCATAGCGTCGGGTCATCGAAGTAGTTTGCAGGGTACCATATGACCACGCAGGTGTGAAGGTTTGTTTGCTGGTATGCAGACGAGCTGGTTTCCCACTCGCTGGTTCGCTCGCTGGTCTGCTTCGCCGCCTGGGTAATTCGGCACTCCTTCAACTCTTAATTCTAACTCTTAAATAAACACATACAGGGCTCCGTATGTCAGAATATATATATATATTATATATATATATGTATATATATGTATATATATATATATATATATATATATATATACTGTATATATACATTATATTATATGAATATATAATTATATATACATAATTATATATTATATATATACATAACATAAATATATATATATATATACAGTATGTATATAAATATATAAATACATATATATATATTATATATACATATATATATATATATATA